>CM062805.1:1068326654-1068596490 GCA_031772625.1 Pinus tabuliformis | reverse complement strand
ATCCAAGAGGTTGGGTACCTCAAGGATCTTGCCCCTCTCCTTGGGACGATCACTCTATATCGCCCACCTCCTTCTTGGAGGTATGGATGCATGTGAGCCCTCAGCCCACTGGCTCGACTTTCCCCCTACTGGAGGTCTCTACATGAGTAGATGTCTCTACTTGATCTCCACTCAGCTTCCCCTGTTGTGGCTGCTCCACAACCTCCTGAAGCTACTGCACTAATCGTGGCTCCTCCACAATCGTCCGAGACTTCTTTTGGCTCTGCATGCTGAGAGGTAATATACCCTCCCTCTCAACCACCAAGCCTCCATCAGCCGCCTTGCTCCTCATGGCTTTGCATGCATCTTGAACCTCAAGAGCATACAGGTTCTTGATCCGTGAACCAATCTGCTTCACCTGTCTAGTGATAATGGGTCTAAGGAAAACCTTTCCCTTACTAAAGACTACATCATAGCCTTTGTCTTCTAGTATCATGATTGACACCAAGTTTCTCTTAGTCCTATTACATACTTGACATGGTCAAGGTAAGGTGAGCTCCATGCTCCCTTTGAAAAATAATCGTGCCTACACCAGAGACACTATACTTCTCATCATTACCCATCGCTATGAGTATCTGGAGATCTTTCTCCTCCAAAGTACTGAACAAACTATTGTCGCCGGTCATGTGGAAAGAAGCTCCACTGTCAAGAAACCAACCACTTCCCACCATGGATGAAACCATGCATGCGAAGAGTGTGAAATCCAACTCAAACTGTGAAGCAAGTGCCTCACCTTTAGATCCTTCCCCGGATCCCTTCTTTGATTTCCTCCGTGGACAATTTGCAGCATAATGGCCCACCTCATGACAATGAAAGCATCGTACTTTCGATTTTTCAACATTCTTCCCATCATTGGAAGAACTGGATTTGGAAAGAGAAACCTTCTCCTTCCCCTTCTTCCCTTACTTGCTAAGACAAGTTCTCCTCATCATGCATGGATGAAGAACTATCTCTGGTGCTCCTTCTAATCTCCTCCTGCATCAAATCTAACCATAGTCATTCCCAATCTGGCAGTTTCTCCCTTCCATTCATTGAGTCCTGGTAGCTATGCTAGCTCTTAGGAAGGCTAAGGAGTGCTAGACTCACCATATCCTCATCCGATGTCACGACCCCTACACTTGCAAGCTCATCCATGCATGTGATGAGCTTGGTCAGATACATTGAGATTGTCTCATCCCTTTCACACTTGATCTTTCAAAGTTTATCCTTCAGTGTTAACTTCCTCTAATCACTGCTATTTTGATATAAATCTTTCAATGTTTTCCACATTGCATGCAGAGTCTCCTTCCCATGGAGACTCGGAGACAATCTGATCTTGCACCCTCCAAGAGAATTCTCCTAGCTCTAGCCACACACTTCCTCCATTCCACCTGCTCAGTCTTGTCAGTGGGCTTAGGATTTTTTTGATCAATGAAATCCTTAAGGCCATTATCTTCCAAAATTGCCTCCATGCGATCCTTCCAAGCTATATAGTTTGAGCCTCCATCAAGGGCATACTCAAGCCTCAAACCATAGAACATCACATCATTGATGAAATAGATGTGATAAGAACTTGAGATCTATATCCCGAATAATAAACTTCGAATTTATCTTGCTAGTATACTGTTCTTGCATGATCACCTGTGCTCGGATACCATGTAGAATTTTCTAGATTTTTCTACAAATCAGCTAGCTCTAATACCATGTAGAAATTTCACGTATAGAACAAACCGATATATGCAACGTCCTAAAGCATAATACTTGTTCTACTTCTACAAAACATTAAGCGGAATCATAATCGAATTCATGAGCAACATCAAGTAGAAACATGCATAACTGATCAAGAGAAATAATCACACATAACATAAGATATATCCAGGGGAAAGCACCAGCATAAAACCCCAACCATGTATTATCAATCAAGTGGAAATCCTCTTCACAATACAAAAAGAATCAGCTCTCAAGCTATCAAGTTCTCAATGAACTATGAAGATATGTCTCATGAACCAACCAAGCCCTATATATAAAGGCTTTACCTATGGTCCAATCCCTATTTCCTTGCGCAATTTGCTTAGGAAATAATAGCAAAAGCATATGCAATTAATTCCAAACATACCAAGTTAACCAATGGTCCAACTACGCAATCCTTGAGGACACTAGTTCCTCAACCATGCAAAAAATACTTACTAGAAATAGTCAAGCATCTGATAGTACACTGTCCCACATCTAATCTCAACTGGGTCTTTGACAAAGCTGACATGCAACAATTATCCATGAGTGAATTCTCAGTTATCTAAAATAATAGTTGTCACATGCATGCAAGCATTAACAAACTATATTTTATTATTTTAACAACTTGTTAAAATAATTTAACTGGACTTGACTAGTTAGAACTAAGTCAACTGGTTCTCTCATTATAGAACTCATACTTATTCCCTCAACCAGTGGAGGAAATTAAGGATAAATTCCTCAATCAGTGGGACAACTCATGTGCATGCTCACAAAGACTTCAAATTCGAATTTCCTTAACTAATTAACTCAACTAAATTAATTAATTAGTATTTCCAACTGCTGTTAAGACCAAAATTAATTTTACTTCCTATAGATAGACTAGGGATTGCTATAAATAGGAAGGGACCCAGAAATGCTATTTTTAGAACTTTCTATTTTTAGTAGTTTAACTTATCACCCAATGTGGCCAATGACCTCACTGGCCAAACTGCTATTTTTAGACATGCTATTTTTAGTAGGTCTATTTTTAGCACATTCTAAATTTAACATTTCTTGTTGCACATTTTTCAACAACCATGTAATCAGAATATTTCTTTCATGAAAATTTGAACTATGTCAATAGCTTTGTGGGTGGACTTAACAACTATAAAGTGAGCTTCCTTGCTCAATTTTTCCACTACCACCATAATGGCATCATGTTGTTTGGATATTTTTTTCAACCTCAGGATGAAGTCCATGTATATGACTTCCAATTTCCACTCATAAATTGGAATTGGTTGTAGTAATCCTGCTGGATGTTGCATTTTAATTTCACTTGTTGGCATTCGAGGCATCTGACAATATATTCAACTATTTCCTTCTTCATTCCTGGCCAATAATATGTATTATTTATGGCTTTTATCATTTTCTAGTAACCAAATGACTTGGATAAGGTATTTTGTGGAATTAATCCAATATGAACTTCTTAAAATCAATCACACATGGTACATACTATATGAATTTGAACATCAACATACCATCATTAGTGAGATTATAATTATTGCTTATTGTTCCCCCCGATTCCTGCTGTAAGCATTCCTTCACACACTATAAATGCTCATCATGTAGCAATGCCTCTTTGATACTTCCTTTGGTGTTAATTTTACAAGTACTCATGACAGGCAAGTGAGTTACTTGTAGACTTCTACTAAGTGAATCTGCTACTTGGTTTTCCTTTCCCTTAATATGATTGATATTAAAAATGAATTCACTAATTAAATCCAACCATTTGGCTTGCTTAGTATTTTACATAGCCGGTTGATCAAACAAGTATGTCAATCCTCCATGATATGACATCAACACAAATCTTGTTCCAAGTAAGTAATTTCTCCACATCTTCAGTGCATGCATAATTTCTTCTATCTCCAAGTCATGAGTGACAATTCCTCTCATGCTCATTTAGTTTCATTAATTTGTAGAAAATTACATGTCCTTCTTGTATCAAGACTCCACCTAGTCCTTCATTGCATGGATTTTTGCAAATTAGGAATCCCTCTCTAGGTGCGTTTTCCTCAGAATAGGTGCATGTGTGAGCAAGCGTTTGAGTTGTTCAAATCTAGTTGCGCACTCTGATGTCCATTCAAAATTTCACTCCTTTCTTATGTAAGGTTGTGATTGGATGTCCATTCTTTGAAAAACCTTGAATAAATAATCGGTAATATTTGAGCAATCCCATGAAGGATCTAAATTTTGTAACATTTCAGGGAGTGGGCGACTCCATTATGGCCTTGACCTTTTTCAGATCCATAACTACTCCTTCATTTGAGATGACATGTTACAAATACTGTACCTATGTTTGGAAGAAATCAGAATTTCTAAGTTTGGCATACAATTTGTGTTCTTGTAGCAATTACAATACTGCCTTCAGGTGCTCTTCATGTCCTTTGGTTTTTGAGTGAACCAAAATATCATCAACAAAGACTAGAATGAGCTTGTCTAGATACTAGCTAAGGAAATTTTTCATTAGAAAAATGAATCTTACTGGGGAATTTGTTAGCTCTAATGGTACCAACACAAATTCATAATGCCTGTATCTTATCTTGAGAATTTTCTTGTGAATGTATTCATATTTAATTCTAACTTGATGATAGCCGAATCTCAAATATATCTTGGAAAACACTATGGCTCCTCTCATCTCATCAAATAAATCATTAAATCTAGGAAATGGATATTTATTCTTCACCATAGCTTTATTTAACTACTTGTAATCAATGCATAGACACAATGTTCCATCCTTCTTCTTTACAAATAATTTTGGGGCTCCATAGGGAAATGCGTTGGGTCTATTGTACCCTTTATCTATCATTTATTTCATCTAGTTTTAATTATAACAACTCTAACATGCTAATACAATATGGGGATTTGGAAACTGACACAAAACTGAGAATAAATTCAACGGAGAACTTTGTTTCTCTCCTAGGTGGTAGTCATAAATACATCGATGTATTGCTTCATAATGGGGTGATATTCAGTTCTAAGTTTTATATTGTCCGTTACACTAGTTACTTGGATCATAAGTAGGGAATGCCATTTTTGAATGCATTTCTTCACTTGAAGCACCAAAATCTACCTTACTAAAACATGCTTTCTTATCCCTTACAATACTTATTTCTCTCCATCGTTGAGGCTTTTTAGTGATTTCTCATAGTATTCAACTTTGGTACTATGGGATGACACCCAATTCATGCCGGTTGAAATATCATATGAACCTAATGGCAATATATTAAGTGTGGATATTGTGGGCATGCCTCTTATTTATAAGTGACATGAGTCCACCAAATCAATCATTATTTTTTTACTCCTATGGCTAGTTGGACCAACCACGATTTGGCATGTGGTTTCTTCTGCAAGTAACATGTCTCTGCAATTTTGGGGTTGACATGAATGAAATTAGAAACTGGATTGAACAAAATTGAAACAGTTTTGTTGGAAACCATATCTTCCATTTCAATCACTGAGGCTTGATTATCTTCTTTTATGTTTTCCAATGTTATACACGTAAATCCAAGGTATGCTTTGAGCCATATCATTCACTATTGTTTCCTATTGTACATTGTAAACTTCTTGTTGTTCTTCTATTAGTGAGGGAAATATTTGAACATGTGGTTCTCTCCACGTACCCAATAATGCAATGGATTTCCCTTAGGTTCTTTTACCTCTTTCCTTGCTGATTTGATAGGCCAATCTCTATTTGAAACAAGAAAATTCCATTTGGAACCACCTTTAGCAGGTGTATTAAACTTGAAAAATTTCCCCATTTCCTTGTACCTTGAGGATTGTGGAATTTTCCCTTTAAAGCTAACTCTGTCTTTTTTCTTCCAATATATTTGGAATTCGACCTTATGCTTGGATTGATCATAGTGATACTTGGCCTTCTCATCCTAGATGTGGGGAACATACCTCAGTAGTTCCAAAAACCTATTACTCTAGGCATCCAAAGTGAGGTTTCCTAGCTTATGTTCATGAAGCTCTTTTATTTTCCTATCATAGTACCTCTTAGACAAATACTTTCTTTTTTTCTAGAAATATTTCTCGATTTTTTTCCAAGTTAGTTTGCCTTTCAAGTTATAAATGGCTAGACTAGCCTTCATATTTTTAGAGTTGTAACGGACTCTGTAATACTTCTTTAATCACAAAAACTAGGCTTCTACTTCTTAACTCTTCTTGACCTCTCCATCCAAGGTAGGGGCTACGCTTTCTTGAATTATTTTGGCTTTGCGTTTTTCTGACTCCTCTTTTGTTGGTAGTGTCTTCTTGTCCTATTTGTAGAACTAGATAGTTGGTCATGACTATCTATTTCTCTTTCCAGAGTGTTGAGAGGAGTTCCTCCTCTCACTGTGTATTCACTTGTCTACCTATGCCTTTTCTTTGACTTTCTACCTTCTACCTTATTGGTTTCCAATCCACGCTTCCAAATTTCAGATGGAATTTTCTTGGACTTACACCTATACAAATAACTAGCACCGGGTTCATGTTTCCTTTGTATTTGTAGATTTGAAAAACTTTGCAATATCACTGCATTCACCTCTGCTTGCATTTCCTTGGATTTGAAAATATTTTCATTATCAACATTGTAGCTTCTAAGTTCAACTCTCAAACTTCTTAGGGTATCCATCTAATCAGGGGAATTTTTTTTATGACCTCTTTCCAACTGAATCTTCTTCCTAGTTAGGATTGGTTCTATCCATGCTGTACTGTACCATTATGCTGCTCATTCCTCTATTTGACCAAAGGGATACCTTTCGACGATTTGTTTTGGGCCCAAATAATCTAAATATGAGTTTACTCATTTTCTGAAGGATACTTTTTGGGATTAAAACAATCGAGGTTAAGTAAAATGAAATTCTTTAGAGCACCGATTTAACCAAAATTAATCAACCTCCCCCCCATAGAAGTTTGTTCACCCATATAGATATTTTGGCCTTAATATTCTTAATAAGAAAAATCCAATCCACCACCTAGTTGTATGCATTAGGATTATGGAAGAAGCCCAAATATTTGAGGCCTTCTTGTAAATATTTATATTGAAAATAGAACAATTGATCAAGAAAAGTCTTAACATGAGTAGGTATATTATATGAGGTAGTAATACATTTCCTTTCATTAATTTTCATACCTGTGACTAGTTCAAATTGAGAGAGTATTTTTTGTATATGTGAAATATAAGAAGATGAGCTACAATAAAAATAACTATATAATCAACGAATAAGATATGTAAAATGGTCACCAGATTGGAGATCTTGATGCCCCTCAGATCATCTAAAGATATAGAATGTTGTATAAGGCTACTCAAGGCTTCAACAAATGGAAGAAAAAGAATTGGTAACAATGGAAAACCTTGTCTGAGGTCTATTGTTGCCTTGAAAAAAGTAGAAATGCACTCCTTTATGAGAACCACAAAATTGACTGAAGATATACATCCCATAATCCAGTTAATAGTTTTTAGACTCATTCCCAACTGAACGAAACAATCTTATAAAAGTCCAACTTACCTAATCATAGGTATTGGGTAAGTCTATCTTCAATGCTAGGACATGGATGCTCTGATTTTTTATTTACTGTAAATATTCTTAGGTTAGGGCCATAGCATCATGAATCTACCTATTTTGAAGGAAAACAAAATGTTCTTATGAGATGCTAGAACTCAGAATGGGATTTAAAATCATTGAATTTTTTTTGTGACCAACTTGTAGATAAGATTCCAACATGATATAAGGTGAGTTTGAAAGAGTGATCATCTTTCTATTTGGAATGAGGCATATCAATTTCAGATTTAAGGAACCTATGCATGCAACTCATACATTGCGGCTCTCTCACCACCTTGAGGGTATCTTCTTTTAATAGGTCATAAAATCCCAAGTAGAATTCAACATTATATCCATTGGCCCCAGGAACCTTACGTTTCTTCCTAGAGGACAAACAAGAACTTTGATTCAATTACTTCCACATCTAGAACTTCATTCATTTCATCTAAAATAGCTCGAAGGAACATATTCAACATATCCAAAATTTTGAGAATAGGCTAGCTTGTAGATTTTTCAAATATAATTTTGAAGTAATGGGCACCTACTTTTGTTTTCCTTTAGGGTGTTGGATACCTAATTCATTTTGGTTGATGTGGAGGAATTCCAACAGTCATAGGAGTCCAAGAAACCTCTTTAAAGAAAAAAACAAGGGTCAGTGACATGTATTAATATGTACATTATGTTAAAAAAATGGACCTCATGTTTATATATTCATTGTCTATATTAGTGAGTAGGTTTAACAATGGTATTAGAGTTGGTTTGGCTGCAAATACCTCTTCCATATTAAACTTGTCAGAATTGAGTGTTATTTTTGGAATTCCTCCTTCTGATCTCCAATCCTTTAGTTGTCAATGGCCAAATCTATCCCGCATGTTTGAAACTAATCTGCTTGGCATGAAAAAACAGCTCTGGAATATTACTCTAAGTGAAACCTACACTAGATTATTTCTCTATGGAATCCTTTCATAGAAACAATGCCTGAATGTCGATGGCACCCTTCTAACAATGTCATTATTCTAATCAAAATAGTTCATTCGATTTTATTTTAATGCAAGGGTAAAAATAAATATAGAGTGATGGTTTTTGAAAGAGATAAAATTTGAGATTTTAGTTCATTTCAGAGGCATTTTACTTTGTAGTCTTTGTAGTTTCATGACAAAGGATGTGAGGTCACTCTTCAAATATGTCAACACCATCCAGTTCTCTTTGAAAAACTCATACGCTATTGTTCATGAGCTCTGCTCTCGTATTTTACATGAGATGGACATGTGTCCAAACTTTCCGGATGGATCCAATGCAACATTTGTATGTGTTGTTATTACATGTCATTTTGTCATGTCCCCTCAAAATTACTGAAAACCAGATCAATCAACATCCTTGAACACTTTTTCATTATCCCTTTGCAAATATCTAAGCATCTTCTCTCCAAAAAGTCTAAGTTTCTAGGTCTATTTGCTCAAAAACTATGTTTTTAGCCCAAACGCACCCTGTATGCTTGTTCACCTACTATGGTTGCAAGCTACATAACTAAGCATACATGCTGATCAATGCATGTTGCTATACTCTGCAGGTGCACTGATTCTAGAGATTCAGGAAACTTAAAAAATATTTTCGAATCTTCTTTTTCCAAAAGATTCTAAGGTGGTTTTAACCATTTACCATGGTTAGAGATATCAAATTCCTATCTTATCCTACTCTAGTGGTCTTATCTCTTATCCTTAGAGCTTATCCTCCCTCATACATGGATCTCAAGCTTAGATTGGTAAATCCTAAACTACCACTTTCACCCTATAAATTTACTGCCTCCCATAGAGTTTGGGTTAGACTTTTGGAGATTACTAGTGCCCTCTTGCTACTGCCTTGAGCTTAAGGAATTCATCCATTTATGCATTAGGGTTGAGAGTGAAGGTTTTCTTTGTGGTAAGGAAGGACAAGTCAATTGGGTAGACATCTACAAAGTTAGATTCTATATATAGTTGTAACTCTCTCCTTTATTTATTAATACAAAAAACACTATGTTTTCCTATACTTATGTCATGTTGATGCTTATGTATTTCAATGCCATGTTGACTCATCGATTAGAAACATTGGATTATGCTATGTGGATATTATATTTCTCTTGTGTGTTTTAGTCATTATTGAAGGTTCCATTTATAGGGCATGAAGCTAGAGTTGGAGCTTACAAGCAAAGAGAAGAGGAGGACTTACTACATATTCTAGGTAGGTCTCTTTTCTGTATTCTAATATCTTTAAGGAGAAAATAGATCATTTTTCCCTCTATTGTTCTAGATCAGACCACTAGATCTAGAGAGTTCATTTTTGTCCGCAAAAGTGAATTTTCCATATAACAAATTGGCGATTCCACTGGGGATCGAGATTTTCCTTAGTGGTTTCCTTGGCCTTAGCATTTTTCCACCTTTCAAAGAAAAATTAATTGACTTATTATGACAATAATTGACCTTAAGAAAACATATTTTTGAGCTTGGTAGGGTTTATTGTGTTGCATTTTGAACAAATTAGCCCTAATTCACTCTCTGTTATGAGACAAAGTGCCCCAGTGCAATATCTTCTCTCTGGAAGTGAAATGCAACACTTTGGTGCCCACTCTACACTTGCGATGATCCTGTAGAATGCAAAAAAAATTCATTTATTTTCCTTACTCTTTGTTCTGCTTTGGTCCAGAAAGTTTTCTTGAGTCTATGATTTTGTTTGTGTCTCTAAAAGTCATCATAGTGTTTGCATTTGATTTTATTAGTCTTTGATCATAATTTCTTTGATTTTTCCTTCCTTCTTATCAACATTTGGCTTGATTGTTGATTGCCTTGAAGAAATTTATATTACAATTATATTATGTGTGATTTATTTTATTAATGATCTAGCTACATTTTAGTTTTCATTGCATTTGAAAATTAAAAGGAAAGAAAAGAAACACAATTCATTATTTTCATTACATGTAGGGTTTTGAATTCGAATTGGAACAATTGCATTGAAAGATCTATGTAGGAAGCTTTGTTTGCTACATCGTGATTGTTGCATTATTATTTGTCTCTTCCCTCTCATAGATATATCTTCATTGAAAATAAAAGAGTCCTAGTTATCATACTATTTTCATCATAGGAATTCATGTGAACCTGTATCGTGAGCCTTGAAACTGAAACATAATTGAAGATCAACTTTTAAAATTTATGCAATCAATCTAAGGAGCATTTGTAACATTAACAACAAATTTATAGGTCTAGGCTAGATATGTGTTCGATGGCTTTAAACATATGAGTTGTCGTTACTTGTTTGCATTACATTATGGGGTTAGTCGGTATTCCACATACAAAGTATATCAGATCGTTCTCCATGTAAATTCGGGTATATCGGATGGCACTCCATGTATGAAAATTATATCAGAACACTTCTTGTTGTACATGACACATTAAACAACACTGCTATGGATTGCACTTCCATGTACCTCCAGTTATATTTTGGAAGTCCCCTATAGGTTTCTATCCCACCATAGGTAACCGATTGGTCTGCCTTGTCCACTGTGATACATCGAACAAAACATTCAGGGAGATTTCCTGCACTTACTAGAAATTGTATTCCATAGTTCACAGTGACATGGTAATCCTTTTCTTCCTAGTTACCCCTTTGCTTTTATTTGTGCCTTTAATTTCTAAAATCAATTAATTCATTGTGGAACAACATCCTCACTGTGGAACAAATCCTTAGTAGCTTTGAGGTTGAGACTAATGGCAACAATTCCCGAGTCTACCAATCAAGGCAACCCATTTGACAGGAATCCTAGTCGATTTCCTCCTTTTGGAAATATTGGTGCTCCTTATATGGAAACGTTTTTCTTTCCCGAATTTACCATTGGTTTACCGATTTGGTTGTTTTCGTCCTCCTTGGTTATGAATGCCCAAATTTATTCTCAACCAAGTAGTCCTCCACCTGAACAACATCAACCTCAAGTTGATCCTAAAATTGACCCTTTGCGTTCTTCGCCTATTGTTTCTTCATCCTTTTCTTCCTCCTCTCCTAGTGAAAGTCTTGATTGTAATAACCAGGAAGCTAAGAAGAAAACTAAAAGGACGACGAAGAAGAAGAAAAATAAGCAGGGGGAAACCAAGTAACCCTTGTTACGAATGCAACTAATGTCAATAAAATTTCCAACAAGCCTCGTAAAGTTAAATTCCCTTGCATGCTTTGTAAGGGTCACCACATTCTTAGATATTATCCTGGTATTCCAAAGGTATTAGAAGCGTGTTCCACAGGCTCACATCAACCCTTGTCATCAACCTTTAGAGCTCCTGCTGGTGATAAACCATCACCTAATTATAGTAAGGTCCACGGGAAAAAGGGTAAAGTTAAGTTTCCCTGTAGGTTATGTGAAGGGAATCATCCTATTCACCTTTGTACTTATATGGATGAATCCTCAAAAGTGTTGGAAAACCTTAAAAATTTTCAACCACGACTTCCGACTGGTTACTGGAAGATTTATCCCAATCCTCCACTAGTTGATGAAGTGATTGATCTGATTTCAGTCAATCCCACACTCTTTGAACGTGAATCCCATGGGTTCGTTCTCAACCAACCATCACTTTAGAAAATGGTTGACTCAATTCCATCTTTAGTGGATTGTACTTTTCCTGTTGAGAGTGAAGTTCATACCGCTTAGGTTTTTTTTGTTTCCTTAGATCCTGCCAAATGAGGGGACATTTCTCCAAGCAATGACTCACTTGGTCAGACTATTCAACAGGTACAAGTAAGTCAACTCATTTATAGCATGACACATGTGACAATTAGTCAGTGTGTTCCAGGAATACCGCAAATTCTGTTAGGGCAACTGTTACAAGGAATAACCCAAGCTCTTGTTGGTCAAACAACAACAATTCAATAACATTATTCAAGCAAATATTTCCAAGGTCAAGATTTTCAACAATATCAAGGCTTCCTAATTATAAAAACAATATGTATCAAGGTGGGATGAAAATATCAGTAACCCAACCCATCTCGTCCTATCCTGGATATCCCTCACCAGTAGTTAACCTTCCCCCACAAGGTTATTGAGCTACCTAGGGTCGGAGCATAGTTCCTTTTATTGTGTCAAGCTCCTCAAAATATGAACCAAGTTCCTAGAGCAGAGTTCCTTTTCTTGTGTCAGGCTTGTTAAAAAATGAAAGAAGAGTTCCTTTTCTTATGTCAAGCTCGTTAAAAAATGAAACAAGGTCCCAAAGCAGAATTCCTTGTCTTATGTCAAGCTCGTTAAAAAATGAAACAAGGTCTTAGAGAAAAGTTTCTTTTCTTGTGTCAAGCTCATTAAAAAATGAAACAAGGTGTCTTGAGCATAGTTCTTTTACTATGTCAAACTCACTAAAAAATGAAAAAAATCCCTTTCCAATTCGAGTTTTTTATTAGATCTCGTAGATGTCAAGTCGAGTTTTTCACTTGATCTCATAAATGAACCATCATTTGATCCACCTATTAATAACCAATAGTCTACTTAGGTGAATGAAATTAATCTTGGGGGTATGTCCTTAGAATTGTGTTATTATGTTGGGGGCACGAAAACCAATTTCAAGTATAGTTTTCCTTTGTTTCAAGCTTGCGTAAAAATGAAACCAATTTCAAGCATAATTTTCCTTTGTTTCAAGCTTGTGTAAAAATGAAACCAATTTCAAGCATAGTTTCCCATGTTTCAAGCTTGTGTAAAAATGAAACCATTCTCATCCTATCCCTTGTTATTTCCATTTTTACTAGCCTATTTCTGCCAGATGGACCTTGGTTTTCTCATTCCATCGTCACCATCTACTTGGCCGATCATACACGTTCTCTTGGTTGTTTTCCCTTTCTCGAGGAACCGCTGTGATGAGTGGTATTATTACCCAACCTATTGACCTATATGTGTTTTGAGTAGTTCCAGCATGATTAGAACTAGTTGCTACAGTTTATACCACTCGTTCCTCCAGAAGGAGTTTATTTGAGCTTTTTTGATACTCCCAAAACATGAAAAGATTTTTGAGCACTTGTCTTTTCAAACTCATTAAAGTAAAAAAAATACGTCTTCCCACTATAAGTTTAACCCTTTTATAGAATGTGATAGACTATTTACGAAAAAGGGATATTTTATTCAAATATGACTAAAGGGTTCTCTTGTGTATTATTTTATGCCTATTCGAACACAAGAGACTAAATTTACAAAAATGAACCTTTTGAGTTTTCTTTTTCACCTATTTTCCAAAATCTCTAAACATGAAAATAAGTCGAGTTATAACTTCACTAGACTCATAAAATCATCAAACAACATTGGACTCGTCGAACATGATGGGACTGAACCACTCCTTCTCAGGGTTTGTTAAAAATACTTAGAACGATTCATCCAAAGGATGAAATTATAGATCAAGCATATGCTATCCTCCTCAAGCTTGTCAAAAATAAAGAGGTACTGATAAAAAATGGTTGGGGAAATTTTGAAAATAGGGTACTTAACCTATTACTGGTAGTGAGTCACTCTTGAACATGACACTCTTTCACTTCATCTTCATGATTGTTGGGTTAGGTAATCTGCTTTCCTCTTTGGTTAATCACACCATACAAAAATCCTTCATAAAAGGTTTGGGGTCAATTCTGCCAACTCTATAAAGTGTTGCCGATATGTTTAATAGAAGTCCTTCAGTTGATACCTACTACAATACTCTTAAACCTTATTTGCATGTCTTTCATTCCTAACCCAACTCTACATCAACATCATTCTGTCTCAAATCTTAATACTTGTTTTGTGTCATTGATGAGGGATACATCAAGGAAGTTGACTTAGAAACTCCTTTCGGTACCTTGGAGCTTGCATACCTTGATGGCAAGTTTCCTCTCTCTTGATGATAGATCCTCATCATTGGCCTTTAACCAAAAGATTCTTTGTGGTGTTCGACTTTAGCTCATTCATTCACACCACATATATTGTACTATAGTACCTTGAGAGCCATTACCATTATTGGTGGTTTCTCTCGCATCTATTAACGACTTACATCATTGGTTGGTAATCATATGGTGTCTACCATGTTCGACTCCAACTCATTTATTCGCATGGTTAGACTCATACTATTAAGTGATGAGGTAGAAGACCTTAGATCTAGTTCCATCCATCGAGGTTAAGATTTCGGGATTGATATAAGATTAAAAAGTATGATGGTTATGATTATTCAGACTCTCATCCAAGCATTGGTCCACACTCTATCATCAGTGGATGAGACTTCTTGATCATTGTACATGTATTATTGGATTATATGTTGAGCATGGGTATGCCTTCCTCAATAATGATATCATGATGATAATATGTATTGTAATAGATGATGATCTCGACCTAATTTTTTCTTGATCCAAACTCGTCACAAGGTAAATCACTTCAGTCTTCAACCACTGCTTATGAATTTGTACTTTAGGGGACAATCTGATATAGGTCATTTTGTCACATCTGCTCAAAAGGGATGAAAACTAGATCAATCAACATCCTTGAACACTTTTTCATTATCCCTTTGCAAATCTCTAATTATGACCTCTCCAAAAAGTTTGAGTTTTTATGTCTGTCTGCTCAAAAACCATTTTTTTAGCCCCAACACACCCTATATGTCTGTTCACCTGCTATGGTTGCAAGCTGCATAACTAATCTTTTGCGATGATCAACGTAGGTTGCTCTACTCTGCAAGTGTGCTGATTCTAGAAATTTAGAGAGATTAAAAAATATTTTCTAATCTTCTTCTTCTAGAAGCTTCTAAGGTGGTTTTAACCATTTACCATGGATAAAGATATAAAATTCCTATATGATCCTACTCTAGTGGTTTGATCTCTTATCCCTAGAGATGATCCTCCCTCATATGTGGTTCTCAAGCCTAGATTGGTAAATCCTAAACTACCACTTTCACCTTATAAATTTACTGCCTCCCATAGAGTATTGGTTGGCTTTTGGAAATTACTAGTGCCCTCATGTTGTTGCCTTGAGCTTAAGGAATTCATCCATTTATGCATTAGGGTTGAGTGTAAAGGTTTTCTTTGTGGCAAGGAAGGAAAATTCATTTGAGGAGACCTCTACAAATTCAACTTTTATATATGGTTGTAACTCTCTTCTTTATTTATTAATACAAAAAGCACTCTGTTTTCCTATACTTGTGTCATGTTGATGCTTATGTATTTCAATTCCATGTTGACTCATTGATTAGAGACATTGGATTATGCTATGTGGATATTGTAGTTCTCTTGCTTGTTTTAGTCATTATTGTAAGTTATATTTATAGCGCATGGAGCTAGAGCTGGAGCTTACAAGCAAAGAGAATATGAGGATTTACTACATATTCCATGTAGGTCTATTTTCCGTATTCTAATCTCTTTAAGGAAGACAAAGATCTTTTTTCCCTTTATTGTTCTAGATCAGAACACTAGATCTAGGGAGTTCATTTTTGTCTACATAAGTGATTTTTCCATGTAACACTTGTTTACTAGCCCCTTAGAGCTCCAACAACATGAAGAATTTTGTTCTCCCTAGCGTCGAAGATCAATAAAAATAAAAAATATTTCCATCGAAAAATGGTTGAATCTGCAGGCTTTGTACTCTAATGGCTCTTACAACACCCATGGAAGAGCATGCATGAATATATTTATGAAGATGCTAGTGAAATTGTAATCCCATGCCTTCATTTTCAAGCCCATATTTGAATGTAAGACAAGAAAGGGAAAGGATATCATTCTTCTTTAGGTGGATTTTTATAGTTTCGAGAGTGAAATATCGGAAACTCTCTAAAGTGAGAAATGCAATAATGAAAGAATAATCTCCATACTAATACACAATTTGACAGTCTATACTGTAAAAAATATTTTTGAAGTGCATGACATAAGACATATATAGCTTTATGGACGCCAATGCCAACAGACTAGGACATTCTTATTAGAAAATGCTTGAAATTGAGAATATTCCAAGAATTTCTATAAATTTCAATTTCTTGTTATTTAAAATGAAAATACTCATTGAAATATTGTTTTAATTTCTTATGTTGTAAATCAAGAGATTCAACATGTTTCTGTACATATAAATTTTGAATATTGTAAGATTTCTACCACTATAACTCATAATTCATAGCTTGAGGCGAGTATACTTGACTACTTGTTATATTTCTAGCCAATGAAAGTCTATGATTGTTGCACTAGGAGTAACTTCTAGGAATTGTAATTCTTCTCTTCTAAAGGTAGATTAGGAGAGACGCTTATTTGATCTCTGCATCAGAACAAGTTAGTGCAAACATTGGAACCCTAGTTTTCACATTAAGTGAGCTCTTTGAGGCCTCCAAAATAACATTAATTTGAGTGCTCCAATTGCAGAGCATCTGATGGACGAATCTATGACTGAAGCAACATTAATAGAAGGGTTATTATGTCTTATGATGTACTCATTAGCGTAGGAACAAGAGGCTGGTAAAATCAGGAAAATGAACAAGATGAAGCTATCATGCAATGTATTTTCAATGTAGAACAAACCTATCAGAGAAAATTCCTTTTGAGTATGCATATATGCAATTTCATCTATGGGTATATCTCCTTTGGTTTTGAATACAAAGAAGCACTATAAATTTTTAGTTTCCACTTCTTCCTGCTTTATGCATAATCATAGGTGCGACCCTTGCCTATGGCTTGGTCACTTCTCCTCGACTCAACTCTTCTCCATGGGCTATCTAGTTACCATGAGTGTTGACATAAGCATTCTCGATTATGAAACTTCTTGTAACCAACTTCAAAATACCTTAAACCACAACATTGATGTTATTTTCTTTTTAAAGGCAATTCTCAATGAAAAAATGAAGTGATTCCTTATTGCATTCAACCCTCCAATGTACCACAATCATTGTGCATTCAAAGAATCAACACTAAAAATAAAAGCATTGACCACAACAACTTCATTTGCTTAATTTTTTGAGAAAATGGATAGAATTAATAAGGTATCAAAGTTACTAAATACTATGATACACTCTATTGTTCATGATATAGTCAAAATGAACAAATCCATTCTCACTGATATTCAAATCTATTTACAAAAATCACAAGACAAGATTGAGTTTCTGAAGCTCAAATATCAGCTCCAACAAGATGAAATATAATAGAAGAGTCATCATTTTGAACTAATTATTATTTAGAACATTTTTCTTTTTGAGTTCGAGACAAAATGTCATCAACAACCAACACTTGATCAGATCAGTGAGGCTACTTCAAGAACACATTTAAATGAAGATGAAGTTCAACCTGCACTTCCCAAGATCATCATCAGACCTTGGGAAGAAATTATCAACAACAAGAACATAATTGGTCTCATATACGAAAAGGAGGTTACCTTTCACATTTCGGACTACTCCAAAACAATCCAATTTTAGAGCGATATATTTCTTTAGGACAACTCATCTTCACCTTCTCCTCTTTCGCTTCCACATTAGATTTGCAGATGCCAATAATCTATTTGGGTTGGCAACATGAAATATTAGTGTTTCAATTTTCACCCTTATGAGCATTATGGAAAACATACTCATCATTTAGACATATGCTCTAGACACAAGACTCATGTAAGAATAAATATTCACCTTGGATGGAGCACTTCTTGGAAATAATATTTAACAACCAAGAAGATATATTGGTCATAGCTCTGAGCTCATTCTTAGGTATTGACACATATTTCAATGGAGATATCTTCATATTCTCACCTTGTATCTGGCAAGGGTGGAATCAATGGTCAACTACCAGATTCAATGTCAAATCAAGAAAACCTGAGCCACAACCTGAACCAGAGCCAACTTCTAGAGCGTAGAGCCAGAATCAGCCAAAGCCAAAGTCAGAGTTGTAGCAAAATATAGATTCATGTTCCAAAACATGAATTGGTTGGTGGCCTACCTTAAGCCACCACCAGTAGAATACTTCGACTTCTACTTCATGTCTCATTAGTTTGTGGCCATCTTCAAACCATCATCAAGGAACACTTCCACTTCGTAGAAGACTTCAACTTCTAGCTAGATTCAAAATTGTTCCAGGAACTACTTTGGGTCAAGTTCCAGAGTTGGTGGTCAACCTTAAACCACCACTAATAGAAGACATCGACTTCTTCTACCTCAATTGGTTTGTGGTCTTCCTTAAACCACCATTTCAGAGAGCACATCCAACCATTGGCTACTATCCACTTTTTTTTTTTTTTATTCTAGCTCTCTTCTTGGAATCATATACAACCCTTCAGATTAAAGTTGGGTTGTTGGACACCCAATCTATTAGGGTTGGTGTGGAGGAATTCCAACATTCATAGAAGTCCAACAAAACTCTTGGAAGATGAAAACCAAGGGTTAATGACATGTATTAATATCTACATTCTGTTAATGAAATGAATCTCACATTTATCTATTCATTATCTATTTTTGTGAGTGAGTTTAATAGAAGGAATTCACCATATTCCCTACTTTATATTCAATTTACCATATAGAATTGATTATATTCCTAAAGTTTGCAAATTGATGGAAGAATTTAGTGTTATTTTCCTCCTCTACAATCCATATGGCTCTACCTTTCAATCACCATACCTCCTCTTCTCGAGCCAACAATTCTCTTTTGGAAACTTCTAGTGATCTTAAGGATTCAAGAACTTCTTCTCAAAAGACACTCAAAACATTTGAATGAAAAATGGAGCTTATTTTAGATTCAACTTCTTTTAGAGAAGCCTCTTGTTTCTCTTTAAAATATTTTCTCCAATTTTTCATTTTTCTCTTTAAAAACTTAAGATTTTGGGAGAATTGTTGCATATATGGGATAGACTCATCATCTTTAAAGTGAGTCTAGTTGTCTTAAACTAAATTAATAAAATAATCTTCTTAACCAATAACAATTTCATTTGAATGACACAAGGGGGCTTATCCTTGCTAGTCTCAATTATGAGGAGAATTAGGCTGTGGTACAATATCCCACCTAGATCCACCCATGATTTAAGAAGTAAATTGGTGGAAATTATGTATTCATAGATGCAAAAAACTATTGAGTATTTTTAAGACTACCTCCTTAGGGGATTGAAATTCAACCAAGTAGGATCCAATTTGATAGGCTTTACATCAACTAGATGAGGGATTATGAATAATGAATGACATAAGCTTTCAAAGGTTATGATATCATATTATTCCCTCAGAATTCACTTATGGAAGAAGTGAAATTTAGGTCACCTTCTAGGATGAAAGGAGAGTGAATCATGATACTAGAGACTGACATGTCATCCCAAAAGGACTTCCTATCTGCACATGGATCATAAACATTTAAAACTTTCCAGGACGTATTGAGCTCTTTGATTTCTAGTTCCAATGATATAATATTCTATTATGTAATGAAATAAATTTCCTTACAAGTAGAATTCCAAGAAACGATCAATCCTCTAGAAAATCCATCTAAATCAAGAAAGCAAAAAGATCAATTTTCTAAGTATGGTTTAATAATAGACCATGTTTTTTCTCCTGATGTCATCATTTCTTGCAAGAGAACAATGTTAGGATTGTGGGCTCTCAGGAGCCTCTTGAGGTCTAATTTTTTTGGGGGCCCCCAAACCCCATTACATTTAGTGACAATCATTTTTGAACCCCCAAAATGGTTTTTTTTGGCTCCAAGGAACCCCATAATGGTATTTTGTTTTCCTAGTTTTATGCCATTTTTTTCTCTTTGTTCAACCTTAGAAAGGAATATTTTCTTCTAGCATGTCCAATTGAAGGGGCATCCTTTGCCAACTCGCATTTTGAAATATGATCCTGAGAGGATTTGATACTTGATCAAAGCTCATAATCCTTTATATTTTCCAACTTTTTACTATGAATCTGCTTTGTCTTGTCAGTTTGATCTACTTTTGAGGATGAAGAAGAACGAGACTCGAACGAAGTGGATTCCGAATAAGGCACAATAGAAGCGGGGAGGGGAGAATTGAGAATCAAGGAAGGAAGCAAGGTAAGTTGGGGATGTAGGGGGAGGGAGAGCATTATCTAGGGTAGTGCCAGTGGCCAAAGCAGGTTCAAAAGTGGAGAGAGAAACCATGTTTTGGACATCTGATAATGCAACATCTGCCAATGTAGAATGAATTATGTTCATATCGGGAGGGTTTTCATAATTAATACCTATATGTGTTAGTGTCAATGGGTAAGTTTCAACATCCATTTTTTCTGTTGGAGAGAAAACTAGACTCTTTTCCTCTTGAGTTGAAATCTTAATATCCTGCAAAGGATACTTTCAACCCCAAGTCTTTTTTTATAACTTCAACCCCCAAGGGTTCTTGTCGCATTGATCTAAGAGGTGGCCTACCTACTTGCAAGCATAATTCCATAATGGAAGCTACCAATAATCCACAATATGTGTCCTTTTATGTCCACGAAATACCAATTCAACCTCCTCCACCAGACCATATCGAAGATCAATTCCAACATTCATCGACACACATTGGTGATCAATTTTTATTAGACAATTCTCTTCTAATTCAACAAATCTTCCAATTTTGTTCCCAAGAGCTTCTAGAAATTCTTTTGACCAGAGAGATGACCCATACTCTTTGAGTGGAATTTGGTTCCCTAATCGGGTCAAAATTCAAATGCTATTTCTGTAATACCGAACTTGATTTCCCTCACGAGAAATATTAGGTGAGAATAATTGAAACCTCTTTCCCAAAATGAAAGACCACACAAAACCAACCTCGAGTTAATATGTGAAAATACAACGAATATCCTTGAAATGAGTACCAATTTGTTTCCAATCAACGTCTAAGAGATGTTGAATTGATAAGCTTCTTGAAGAATCTCCTACTAGCGCCCTTTTTAAGAGAAAAAGTATCTCCATAAGGCCCACATATTCACCAACTACAATGGCCAAAATTTTGTGAGCCTTCAATACCCTTTGACGCTATATTTTGGGTTTGTAACAAACGAGTTTCTAACATCAAGAGATGAAATCATGTTAGATCACAGGGGATTGAAAAACTCAATACGAGCATGCAATAAGTCATCGCTTGTGAATAAAATGCCAACAACGAACAAACTCTCTAGTCCATAGTCCATGTCATCGATTATCATTTTTGCAACCAAAAATGTCCTATTTCAAAGTAAATGTGGTTCAGACTACTTGTGTGGAAAGGGGAGGGAAGCCATAGAGTGATGAAGTGATGACCACAGTTCTGATTCTGACACCAGACTGGTGGAAAACTTGAGGTTTCATGATCCAAATCGATAAAACTTGTGCAGAGAAACCCTAAAGCTACAAACCTCCTTATCCAAATGGATCTTAATTTATTTTTAGTTAGTGTGTGTAGAGTTCACATGGCTCAAATCCAATACAACAATATTCATATGCACTAAGCCATTACAACAATGTTTGTAAAGGTATTATTCATAAGCACTAAGCCATTACAACAATACTTATCAAGGCATTATTCATAGGCACTAAGTCAATATCACAAGATTTATCAAGGCATTATCCATAGGCACTAAGCCATTATAACAAAAATTTTCAAGGAATTATAACTCATCATGTCACTTGCCGAGATTTGAACCTAGGTGGGTAAGATAAGAACCATTATGCCCCACCACCGGAGATAACATCAATTGACACCAATACACACATAGAGAGAAAAACAAATTCTATATTTAGAAATATTTTTATTTTAGGTTTTTATATGTTTTGAAATATCACAAATATGGATCATTTATTTGAATTTATTTTAATGTGATATGTATGTTATGATTTTTTTCTCAGAAAAATTGTTTATAATTTTATTAATAAAAAAAAAAATATAATATAACAAATTGAATTGAATCAATTTTTTATTTTTATTACTTTTACTAATTTTAATTGAGTGAATATTATATTTTTTTTATTATTAAATTTTTATTTAGTGCTTATTTTATGGACGCTAAAACATCTTTCCTATATTGAGTCAACCTCTAAATGTTTACACTTATTTACAACTACTACAACATCTCCCCATCTAGACTGTAAAACTCATATCGTATCACATGTTGAGGTACATGTGCTTCGAGAGGAGTTTTACAGTCTCATGAATGGGGCACATGTTGAGGTGGTACTTGATCCACTAAGTAGATTCTCCGACGACCACACGTTGCCAATTGAGATTATACAACATTTATATGCTTTTGGAATCAAACGTATTTATCATATTCACTTGACGAGGGACAATAAGTCCCACGATCCATCTTGGAAACAAGCTTCAAAGTTGGGTTTGGAGGGATATTGGGCTACAATTTTGGAGGATTATATTTATAAATTATATATGGCCAACATCCACCTGACTCCCTCTGGTGGGGTGGACAATCTGTTCATTCTAAAATATTGTTTAAAGAAATCTATAACTACATCTCCTTTAATCCACTTTCAACTGTGTCTTCATGTCTTTATAGGTCCCTTTGGAAATGGAAGATGCCTTTGAAAATCAAGATCTTTGGTTAGCTTGTGTTGAAAAACAAAATTCTATCTTGGGATAACATCCACAGAAGAAGATTCCACGAACGTGGCTGGTGTTGTATTTACATGAATTCTTGGATGATACTTATCATATTTTCATCTCTTACCTAGTCTCAAGAGTCACCTGGCTCAAGGTCACACATCTATTTTCCATTTCATCTATTTGTCTTTTCTCTTCAGTTGAATCTTGCATTCATGATTGGCAGTCCAAACATAAAGCTTCCAGGAATCCCCCCTTTTTATTATTTTGGAATATCTGGCATACTCACAACTCAATCATCTTTAAGGATAAGCCATTTGACCTTGATAAGGTTTGTCACAAAATTTGTGTATATTTCGAGGAATATGGCCCATTCCCTGTCAAATCTAGGTGCAATTTAATTGATCCCATCTGCAATAGGTTCAACCTTCTTGCAAGATTCTTTGATGGCGCGAAAAATTCTATGGGCAGTGGATGTGGGGCACATATTTCTTTACAAGGAAACATTAACTTACATTTGTTATGGTTCTATGGCCTTGGTACAAACACATGGGTTGAAATCAGTGCACTATGGGGATTACTACAATGTGCCAAAAGAATTGATCTCGATAGTCTGTTAGTTTTTGGCAACTCAAAAGTTTCAATTGAATGGATCAATGATAGCTCCAATTTCACCCCTTCGCTGATATGCAATTAGATGTGTGATCCGTAAACTTATGTGGATATTCCACTGGACATTTTGTCACAACAAATTTGATAATAATATATTTAAATTCTAATTTTTTACACTATTACAATTTTATTAAACTTCTAGATTTGTAAATTTAATTGTAATTAGTGCATGCATGCGAATGGAAATTATGCATAAAAGTAGAGAACGACAAAATAAACTCACACACACACACACACAAGACACAAGATATGCTCTAGGAAACCATTTTGGGAGAAAACCCAGCTGGAAGGTGAGGCCACTTCACTCTCTTGTTCTGTCTGGAAATTACCACTGCAGGTACAAACAAGTAATGTTTGTGGCCCGATTATAACACAACTCGATAGCCTATTAGTGGTTAAGTTTGACTACATCAACTCTTAAATAGAGTTACAATATAGACTCTTCTAGAGTATTTTACATCACAAACACGTGGCTAGCCCATTTTCTATGAATAATGAGCACTGACGTGACATCCTCTCGAACCGTGGTGGTGAAAACAGGAAGGTCAACTTCTAGGTGACATAACTTTTGAATATAGACTCCGATTGATGCACTTCTTGTGCCGTTGGAAAGATCTCTGTGTGTAGAACAACATGAAAAGATGTGCACATATGCGTCAAATTTTTACCCCCCAAAAAATGTCGTTTGATGCCTCAAAATACTCCCGTAAGGTTTCAAACCCCGTTTTTCCTGGGTTCCATCGGTGAAAATGGTCCCTTGAGCTGATTCCTCCACTTTTTCCACTCATAATGCATCGAGATAGATGAAAAACAATATAATGATCTAATCCGAATCAATGCGTTGGATAAAAGACTTGTAGTGAGGGTTTAAAGAAATACATTTTTCTCACATTTATAGCTCTCATAATACAATGGCAAACAATCTCTCTACGCAGGGACTCCAATGCAAAGTAGGTATCATGCATTTCAAAGTTATGATCTTAGATGTGGTACACAACTCTAGCACTTTTCCAATTTTCTGATTTCAATTGACATGTCCAAAACATTTTTAGTATTTCAAAATCAACAAAATTACTAATATATATATATTTTTTTGTCAATCTCTATTTCTCCTGTACTAAACCTTCTTTACCACATTTTTTATTTGTTTCTATGCAATATAGAATATTAATATATTTTCCCATTAAATTTTTGCAAACACATGTAATTAATTTTCCTTTTAATAGAAATCTGATTTTCTTTCTTCCCTTTGAAAAAAAACAAACTTCTCTTGAAAACAAACTTCTCTTGAAGTAATCACATAGAAAAAACATATCAGAACTCTTATGCTTAAAATATTTCACAAATCTGGTTAAAATATATATTATATATATAAAAATTATTCCACGAACAAAAAATCATATATATAAAATGTTGTGCCTCAAGCACAAAATTTCATAATATAAAATATTTCAAAGTCGGGTTAACATATACATTATATATATAAGAGATTATTCCATGAACAAAGAATCACAAATTTTGAAGAATGAAATTATGAGCCTTAAAACAATTTTTTTATTTTTATTTTTTATTTTATTTTTTTATTTATTTTTTATTTCCTTACGAAGAAAACATAATTTTATGTTGATATCAAAATAATAAGATGTACATATGCCATCCAATGTTCATAACATAAGCCTTACTAACAATGTCGGAATATCCAAATCACTCTTGTAATGATAATAGTACAAGGGGAGAGGTCCATATATAGCAAGATGAACCTGATAGAAAAAAACAAAATATTCAAGAAAACATATTTGAATTGACAAAGATAAGAGGCTAGTTGTATATTACAAGCGCCCCACATCAAAAAATAATAAGATGGTGCAAATATGCACTAATATGTTCTGTGGGAAAAAGCTGATATGAGAACAGATAGGACCAATGCCACATCTGACAGTAAAGCATGCCAGCATGAGGATTTTGTAATGATCAAAATGACAACACCATCTAATGAGGAGGAAGAGACAGAGTTTAGCATGGAATGGTCGAGTCCATCCTCGTAGAGGACACTGTTTATGCCCAGTGGCCAGGAATCCATGTACAATACAAAACAACAGTTTTTCATTAATGCCGCAAAAAGCTATATTTCACGTTTAATAACCTGCAAAAACATCAAGAAAATCAAAATGTTAGGGGGGAGGAATGTATTTAATTGGGGAGGGGAAAATCTTCAATATTTATGTTCTTCTGGTCCATAGTAATTGTTAAGTGCATCTTGCCTAAAGAACCTGTTAAGCTCATCTTCGATAGTTCATCTGTTGTCATATTCTGCTCCCTATGGACATGATTTATAGTGGAGTTGTTTAGTAGAGTCCATAACTGTTCAATTCTCGTCAACCATCCAAGCACTAAGGGATTTGAGATTTTAGCAGACCCCTTTAAATGTTGTATTATTACTTTAGAGTTGCCATGGATGTGGATAAGGGGAATATCTAGAAAGTGTATGAACCATAGTAGGCCCCAAAGAGCCATTACCTCAACTTTAGTGTTTGTGCCCCTACCGCCATGCCAGAAAACACTATATCTTTGTTCCTTAGAGGTGGCCAACCAGAAGCCACAACCACATACTCGCTGTTGAGCAACACCATCAAAAAATGCCATCAGGAATATCTGTTGTACTTCCATCTTGTTATGGCAAGAAACCATCTTGCTTGTTTTTTTAGAAGAATATAGAGTATGAGAGGTGAGAATGTTATCCATGACCCTGTGAAAACTCCCAGAATAGTTTTGAAAAATGTAGTTATTTCTCCACTTCCATATTTCCCAGAAAAGGATAGGCAGAAGGATTCTCCAGTCAACCTTTTGGCTTCTCCACCATTGTAGACAGTCCTTAATGCAATCATGTTGATGAAATGGAAAACCAAGTAGAGAAGAGAGGCATTTCTAGATATGAGTAGTGAGGGGGAAAGTAAGGAAAATGTGGTTATTATTTTCATAATCCATCTTACAAATAGGACAGATGCTAGGCCCATGCCATAACCGCTTTTGCAGGTTTTCCCAGGTTAGATTTTTGTTATGAAAAACTAGCCAAGTAAAAAGTAAAATTTTATTGGGGATGTTGGTTTTCCAAAATGCAAAAAGAGTATGTTCCTCAGTCAGGTTAGAGGCCCTGGAGTAGAGAGAAAAGTATGCATCCGCCACATTAATATTTCCATTCTACATCTTCCTTGTCTAGATTAAGTTGTCTTGGTTTCCATCATGGCATATCGCTAGCTAATTCATCCCCACCATAATGCGCAACCATTCCAGATCCCATAGACGAGGTAAACCTAGATCCACAGCAGACCTCCAGATAGGATGTGGACCCCTCCATGAAGCAATGACTTGACCCCATAAAAAAATGCCTCTATTATTAAGGGAAACGATAACTTGTTCTGGGATATTGTCCACACCACCATAACCCAGGATATAATCAGTTCCAATGAGAATATTGTGTCCCGAGCCAAATTTCCAAGCAAGATGTTGTAGAAGGATCTTGGAAATTTTTTGGAAACTGAGCCAGATGGCAGATCCATTTTTGGCACCAATGGATCCTTTACGGAACCAGTAAGTGAAGTCATGGTTCTTGAGATATTTTTGTCTGATGACCAGACTCTAGGTACTGGTACCAAAGATGCCTCTCCAAAGGGATTTTATAAGTAAAGCCTGTCCAAAATGGCGGAGATCTAAAATTCCCCATCCCCCCAAGACTTTCGGCAGGGTAATCAAATGAATTTTGGCAAGGTGATATTTTTTTTGAATATGACTACCTCCCCAGATGAAATTAGCCATGACTCGATTTAGGGAGAGGATGGTAGCAGTAGGAATATGAAAAAGGTGGGCCCAGTATACCGATAATTATTTTAGGACAGCTTGGGAGAGGATAACATGCCCATCTAGAGATTTTTTTGAAGAATCTATCAACAAGCCAGATCCAATCAACATTTCTGTAATTGCAGGCTTTAATTTGGAAACCTAAATATTTTATGCCCTGATCCATTAATTTGGCCTTTATACCAAATAAATTTTTAATATAGGCAATATTTTCCAAGTCACAATTACCATGATACAAGATAGATTTATGTGCATTCATACAAAGACCAGTAGCATTGGAGAATTTCCTGAAAATAGGAAAAAGACATTACCAGGAAAAGTGGAGCAACATACCCATAATCAAAACGTCATAGACAAAGAAACCATGTGAGATGTTGATATTATTGCCAATGTTGAGGGCTTGAAATTGATCTCGTTCCACAACCTTTGAAATTTGGAGGCTGAGACCGTCCATAGCGAGAATGAATAAAAAAGGCGAAAGCGAGCATCCCTATCTAAGGCCCTGCCCAGCTCGAAAGAATTTATAAGGATACCCGTTTACGATCACTAAATAATCAACATTGATAACGCACACCATAATCCAGTCCACACACTTTGAATGCAAGCCTATTTTAAAAAGGACAACCCTGAGGTATCCCAATTGAGACTACCAAAAACTTTTTTTCAGATCAACTTGTAGAATAGCAACATTTGAGTTTTTTTTATGGATAGAATGCAAACATTCTTGTGCATTTGCAACCGCATCATGTATTTTATGACCTTTCAAAAAATCATGTTGTTGTGGGGATATATGACGAGAGACAGTGTCCCTCGGATGACCTGTTATGGTTTTGGAGATAATCTTATAGATAAGATTGCATAGCGAGATAGGCCTGTAGTCATCAAAACAGTTTGGAGGATTGCGCTTCAGGATGAGAGAAATGTAGGTCGACTTGATGCGGTGGTGTACATACCCAGTTATTCTAGATTCCTCCACCATATGAATGAGATCCTGTTTGAAAAGATCAAAAAAATGTGTGAACAGTTCCACAGTCCACCCATCCGGTCCTAGACTTTTGTCCCCTTTAAAAGATTTGAGGACGCAGAGAAGTTCATCTTTTGAGATGCATCTGTAAAGGTCCTCATTCGAGTCCTGGTCAAACATAATCAGGTAATGTTCGATCCCCCAGATGAGATCTTCCGCCACAATGTTATCGTTCCTTTCATAAGTTGTTTTGAAATGTAAGGTGGCAACTTTTGAGATATCAACCTGTGAGTGGATATATGCTCCCGCATCATCCGAAATTCCCCAAATAGAGTTTATATTGTGCCTATGGTTTGCAAATCGATGGAAAAATTTTGTGTTTTTGTCTCCCTCCTTGATCCAGATAGCCCGACTCTTTAGGCGCCAGGAGGCTTCTTCAATATCTAAGATACGATCTCTTTTAACCTCTAGTTCCTGAATGTGAGTTCGGATGGAAGCAGGAAGGTTGTTGGAGGCCATGAGTGGGAGAAGGTTATCCAGTTCACTTTGAATATCTCTGATTTCTCTTTTCATAGATAGCTTTTTATTTTTCTGCCAAGATTTCACCACCCCACAGAGAGACTGCAGTTTATCAAGGATATGTTCCATGGGAGAGGAACCAGTAACACTCCCACAGTTCCAGGATTCCCGGACCAGAGTGTCCCATAGTTCCAGGATTCTCGGACTAGAGTGCTAAAATCCAAATCTTCTAACAAAATTCTGTTAAATTTGAAAGGCATTCCAGGATGCATAAGCGGCTTCTTCCAGGCCAGAGTAATAGGCCTGTGATCGGATAATAAATTACTGATGATGTTTTCTTGTACCTCCCCCAGACGATCAATCAAATGTTCATGAATTAAAAAACGATCCATTTTCTTGGCGATATATGCCGCACCTTCCTGCCCATTGTCCCACGTCGGAGCCATAACCTCCGGGAAGATGTCTACAAAATTGTGTGTAAGAAGGGCGTCCCTAAACATTCCCGCCAGTGGATCAAGTCTTTTGGTTCGACCCCAAGTTTCCTCTCGGGCAATAGTACGGTTCAGATCTCTCACGATGATGAGGGAGGTAGGTTACATTATCCCAGAGGAGAAAAGACGATCTCAGAAAATGGCCCAATCCCCGTAAGGAGCATATGTATTTAGAATATGTATGTGTCCTTCTAGGCCCTAGATGTGACCCTCAAGTAGAATGCCTGCGAAACAACTGTAAGCTTTGAGACAAACCCATATAGGGTCCCAGATTGCCACCAAACCGCCAGAGAGTCCAACAGCCGCGGTGGCGGATATGTGCCAATTTGGGAACATTTTCCTGAAATATAATATAACCTGAGGGACATAGTGCATAGATTCCTATAGAAAAATGATAGAAGGGCAAAGAGAGAAAAAAAGACTCTTGAGGGCTCAAAATTTCGAGGCAACCCCAAATCCCCGTATATTCAGGGAGAGAATGAATGTCATGGGGACGACATCTCGGGTTTCCATGCTAGTGATGTCAGCAATAGGAACATCAACCAAAAAATCGTCCATAGGAGAGGCGAAGGGGTTAGGTCTAGGTCTAGGTTGTCCCCTAAAATGTTTGCTCCCACAGTTTTGAGTGTGTCTGACAGTGATGTTGGAGGCTGATGTAGGATTGATGTGGGGAGTGGGTGATCCAACAGGTTTGTGGATGGTGAGTGTACACAAGTCCAGGGATTTTCTATTGAGTAGAAAATCCAGGTCACTACCGATAGAGTTTGTAGGAGAGTTTAGTGGTGAGTTAGGTGGGGTGGTGCTGGTCCTTGGCCCTTTACCCCGATTTGCAAGTAATGAAGGTGAAAAGGATGGAACGTACAGGATATGTGAGGTGGAAGGAAGGCCAAGCATCGGGTGGGGTGGCGGAATGTCCAGATGGGGAGGAGTGGCAACCGGGGTGGACTTTCGGGGCTGAATAGCAGGGTAGATTGATCTTGAGAGTCCGTCTTCAGGGAGGATAATGGGGACGATGGAACCATAATAGGCGAAGATCCATTTAAGGAAGAGTTCAGAGTATAAGAACGATGCGGAAAAGTATTACGTGGAATACCTGCATGTCACCTCCGGGGTGAGATAGCCTTCCGAAAGTTTGGTGAAGGACCGCTTCCACCATCACGACCCCTTGGATGATCGATGATGGGTCTGCCATGTAGTAGACCGCCCGGCCTGCAAGGGCATTGTGCCAACAGATGCCCAGTATGGTGGAAATGTGAGCATCAAAAGGGAACTCCCCAAAAGTTTAATCTCTGAGACAAATGTGTTTCCCCCCAGAATAAATCGATGTGGTCTGGGAAACCGCCACAGTATTCTTTCTCAATTAAGATCCAAGCCACCCTTTTGTCCTGTGCACCCAAACAGTGAGGGTCTATGTACACAAATTTTCCTATAGCATTTCCAATGTCCATCAAGACTTGTTTCATCCAGAGTTCAATGGGAAGGCCGGGAAGTTTCACCCAAATGAGCTTATTCTAGGGTGTATTGTGGAGTGAATTATATCCAATGTACCAGTGGTGCAACGCGAGGAAGCTCTTTTCGTTAATCCATGGCAGCAATTTGATTTTTTCTAAGTCCTCCTGACTTAGAAAATGGAAACTGTACCATCCCTTCAGGAGCCGAACGACAGTCGGCATGTAACCCAACATGGTTTTCCATTTTTTCCCCACCCAATCTCTCATATCTGAGTCACTAATATCAACAAAATACCATCGGCCAACTAAAGCTCTCTTCTGTAAACTTGTAATTCTATCAACAAGCACACCATTATCAAAAGAAAGAGCGGGTGGCAGGGAGGTCATTTTAATAGAACATTGTTCGTTTTTAGAACGACGTCCCCATGCAACATGTTCGCCACCCTGCGAAGCGTGTGATGCATAGATGCCATGTGGCGGACTAGCCTCTCCCAAGATATTATGCCACGTATCCAGTGAGTGTGGGCCACACCGAATGCCCGAATCGACATTATGTTGAAGTAGCAACTTAGCGTCCATCATGGCTTAGATAAGGGCCTCGTTGGCAGATGAGTCAAAGAGATGGCCCACCATTTGGCGGAGGGTTGAAAGGACTCAATAGAATATTTGTAAAAGGATGTATGACAACAATTAATGTAAGGAAATCTAACAGATGGATAGCAATGATATGGGATGAGAAAAGAAATAAATGAGGAAGGCCTCGGGAAGCGGAAAGAATGTCAACCGAGGGAGAACACTTGTGTGTAGGATAAACCACAAACAACTGAGATAGCAGAGCGCTGTCAATATAGCGTCCAGAAATGGCTAAACTTCTAAAGCTAACATGGGGGAATTAACATGTTGTAAGAAACCAGTAATCGATGCAACTAAAGCGCATGGGAATCTGTCCGGCCAACATGTGGGGAGATATGGAGGTGATCTCAACGAACATGGAGCCACCTATTTCCCACGAATTAGAGAAGAATGCCGGAGAAAGGGTACACCGGAAAAAGGGAGAAAAAAATCCGGTACCGGAAAGAGATGAATCCAGCCAAGAACCAGAGCCGAAGGAGAATGTGAGGTTAGCAAAGATCTAGCTACAGCAGCGGTAGTAACAACCCAAGAAAGAAAACCAAATATTACAAATTTTAAAACTAAAGTTCTTGCAGGTCTGGAGATGAAACATAAACATGACCATAAACATGGCCAACGGTCTCTGATAAGAGCAAGGAAGCTAAGTAGCAATCATGATCTATCTATAGCGAGGGGTCCTAAACCAAGAGTTGGAAGAGGATTCAGAGATGGAAGGCATAAGGCCTTCACAAGACACATATGTAAGGAGAGTGACAGAGTGCAAAGTAAAATTATAGAATATAAGACCATAAATTAAAATCAAATGTTTAGAAGAAGGTATAACAGAGGTTGAGAAAGGAAAAAAAGTATTTAATGTCGTCAATTTGCAACCAGCCCAAAACAAAGGTAATATCTTGGGGAAAATAACATACCCGTTGTAGCATCCAAAACCAGTTTGTGCTTGTATCCCCTTTCAACAATTCCACATGAACCCACACGCGAGAACCGTTGTTCAGACCGAACAAATTGAATTAGCACCTTGGAAAGATAAACCATGTAATACTAAAATCACCATCTAACAAGGTGAAAAAAAACGGGAGCCAATCCCCGCAGAGGAGTGGCCAAGCCTCTTAAAAACCAATTAGCCATGCATTCTGTGCCCTAAATCCCCACCGGAAGCTCATATTGAATATGGAAACAATTAAACTGGGAAACAAAACACCTTTCAACAGTCAGAATTCCATCGCAGGCCTTACTCCTTGCATGGGATTCCTTAACGATAGCTACAGTGCCATGGCTCCCCTTTCCCCCGTTCTCTTTTTTCCATAATCAAGAAGACGACCATGTATGCCTCCATCTCCTTATCAAGAACAATGTTGTATATGTGTCACAGACTATACAAATTCCTCTACGTCTGAGTCTTTCAGATTCCATAAGTCTGAGTCCTGAAATTGATGAGTCTTGAAACTATGTTTCATTGCATTATTAAAATTTAGTAATTGATTAGAAGAAATGACCCCAGAGGAGTAGTAAGACTGAGTGTCAAACTGGGTAATCTACAAACAGAATAACAAAACTCCACTGCGCTCCCCTTCTATTTAGCCTTTTGAATTTGTAAGCTCCCTTTACAGCTCTTAATGGCTCCTCAACTGCTGCCGATAATTTGGAAACAATTGCAGTTATTTCCTTCATTCACTGAAACCAACTTTAGTCATTTCCTTAAATTACGGAAATCAACTGCAGTTAAATTAATTTCTTGTTGGGAGCTCCTAGAGTGGTCCATTACTCTCTCTGCAGTTCTCTACCATGATCTGTGGAATACTTGACACATAGCCAACAAAATCTTGATGGAAGCTTGGCTATAAATACTTCTGTTTGGTCCCCAAGCTCACCAACTCAATCCCCTTCAGCTTTACACCATCAAGTTAGAGTGAGCTGAGCTTGGAAGAGCCACACGGATGAGAGATTTGTGTAGTGATTTTTCTGGCCAGTGAATTCCCTGTCAATTGGTTTTGTTATCGTTTGAATACGCTCTTGAAGTGATTCTATCTGTTTCCTCGCTCGCTCAGTAGAGACCTGTGGAAAAACCCTCTCTCCATTGTGAATTCGTCCACCCGTGGGCGTTATAAGTTTCAGATCTCGTGTTTTTTTATTGGTGGGTTTGAGTTCCGTAAAGGACAATAGCTTGGTTGTTAACAACGTATTGGCAGAAATTATGTGCCATAAAGCAGAGTTTTATTTCTTGAAAGCAGAGTTTTATGCGCATGATTTTCTGTCCAATCATTCCTCTTGCTCCAAATTTTGACGGAGTTCATTAGCAGTTGGGTGCTCGTCTTCTTTTTAAAATTGCATGAATTGCGAATTGGACTGCATTGCGAATATGCACAAGACCACTATAGCACAGACCGGAGGAGACAAGAAGGATTCTATAGTTCGCGGTAGTTGGTGGTGGTGTTTTCTCGCTAGCAATCTACAGGGGAGGAGTGTGAGTAGCATCAATGGCCGGAGGTATGTTTTCTTGGGCATCAAGTTTTTTACGATTCTTTACGATTCTTTTAAGTATTTATTCCGCACTAAAGAATCGTTATTAAGTTATCATTTGGTATCAGAGTCTTTTTTATCTCTGCCTTGGTGTTTATAGACATTTATGTTCAGCTAAATGTTATATTTTGAGAATTTTCTAAATTAAGACATTTATTTGGAAATATGTCTAATTTTTGCTCAATTTTTATGATTATAATATTTATTTAATTATATGACTTTTGGATAATTGTTGTGCAAAATTTATTAATGCTCGGATTTAATTTGCATGAATTGATTATTTCTATTTTAAATTAAAACATGCTATTTTGGATGAGTATACGAGACCCATCGTTGAATGTTATGCATGAATATTATAGTTTATTTCAAGCTAATTTTTATGCATAAAAGAAATAATGTCTAGTGATCCATATAATTTTAATTGATTAGAGAATAGCCACAACATCTCTAATTAAATAATATTATATATTAAGTTTGATCAGGATCACATAAAGAATATTTAAACATTAATTGTAATTAATTATACTAAATATAATAAATTTTATCCCACGTGAAATTTTATTATATTTATATAATTAATTAGGATAAAATATTAAATTATTCATAACTTACCCACACGAATTATGAATTAATAGTTTTATCATAAATGTTCAAATCTAAGATAGAATTTATATCAAATTATAATCATAATATACTCTTTAGAATTATGAATTAAGTGAATAATTTGATAAATTCTATCATAAAGAATAATTGAATCTACTTGAATTGAAAATTTAGCCCACAGGCAATTTGTATGTCATTAGATTCAATTTTAAGCATGGTTTACATTGGTAAAGCATGAAATTTTATTTTTAGGCCTCAATTTTAACATAAGCATGTGATGTTTAATTTTATGCAGTTGTACAACTTGCAAATTTCTTTGAAATTTGTTGTGATATCCCTGAACTTAAGGGAGATAACTATAAGGTCTAGAAGAAGAGAATTCTCCTTCATTTGGGGTGGATGGACATAGGCTATGATATTAGGAAAGATGAACCACCGGCACTCACTAATACCAGCATTACAGTGGACAACACACTTTATGAACGATGGGAGCGATCTAATCACTTAAGCATGATGTTCATTAAGACTAAAATTTCAACTGGTATTCGTGGTTCCGTTGATTAGCATGAAAATATCTGAGACTTGCTGAAAGCCATTGATGATTAATTCGTCACTTTAGACAAGGCACTAGCAAGCACCCTAATCATGAAGTTCTCATCCCTAAGGCTCACCAGTGTGAAAGGTGTACGCGAACACATCATGCAAATGAGGGACACTGTGGCTCAATTGAAGAAAGTCGAGTTTGAAATATCAGAGTCCTTCCTGGTGCACTACATCTTGAACACCCTTCCGCACCAATACGGACCCTTCAAAATATCATACAACAAACATAAGGATAAATGGTCAATTAATGAACTCATGACCATGTGTGTTCAAGAGGAAGAGAGACTGGTGGTGGAACTGGGAGAAAGTGCAATGCTGACAACGCGCGGAAAGGGAAAATCTCAAGCCAATAAGAAAGGGAAAGGTAAAGTACCTCCCCAAGCTGATATCAAGAAGGATTCCAAGTGTTTCTTCTATAAAAAGAAGGGACACATGAAGAAAGAATGCGCCAAATTTCAGAAATGGCTTGCGGACAAAGGTAAGCCAATCTCGTTTGTTTGTTATGAATCTAATATGGTTAATGTCAATATTAACACCAGGTGGATTGATTCTGGATCAACAATTCACATTTCAAATTCCTTAAAGGGTTTGAAAAACCTAAGGAAGCTAGTGGGAAGTGAGCAAAGCATCTTATCATGAAACAAGATGGGCTCGCATGTGGAAGCTATAAGAACATGCTATTTAAATTTAAGTAGTGGCTTTGTTTTAGAATTAAAAAAAACCTTTTATGTTCCAAGTTTTTCTAGAAGCTTGATTTCAGTTTCAAGGCTTGTACCTTTTGGATATTACTTTAACTTTTCAGAAACATCCTTCAGTTTATTTTATAAATCTGATTATGTTGGGAATGGTATTTTGTCTAATGGTCTTCACTGTATTAATTTACAAAACAATGTCACTTATGATTCAATGCATGTTCACACTGGCACTAAAAGATGTGTTATTGATGAATATTCCTCTAAATTATGGCATCGGAGACTAGGTCATATCTCCATAGAAAGAATTAAAAGATTGGTAAATGAAGGGGTACTTAATACTCTGGATTTCACTGATTTTGAGACTTGTGTGGATTGCATAAAGGGAAAACAGACCAACAAGTCAAAGAAAGGTGCCAATAGGAGTTCGGACATATTAGAGATCATACAAACTGATATATGTAGTCCAGACATGGACTCACATGGTCAGAGATACTTCATCTCTTTTATAGATGATTACTCACGATATATGTATCTCTACATGCTTCATAAAAAGAACGAAGCATTAGATGCCTTTAAGATCTTTAAGGCTGAAGTAGAGAAATAATGCAACAAGCAAATTAAGATCGTGAGATTAGATAGAGGTGGAGAATATTATGATAGATACACAAAAGATGGACAAGCACCTGGGCAATTTGCAAAATTTCTTCAAGAGCATGGGATTGTTGCCCAATACACCATACCTGGTTCACCCGACTAGAATGGTGTAGCAGAAAGAAGAAACTGAACATTATTAGACATGGTGCAGAGTATGCTTAGCAGCTCTAATATTCCTAAATCCTTGCGGACTGAAGCACTTAAGACAAAAGTGTATATATAAAATCGAGTTCCAACCAAAGATGTTCCTAAAACGCCATTTGAATTATGGAAAGGTTGGAAACCGAGTTTGCAACATATGTGCGTTTGGGGATGCCCGTCTGAAGTGAGAATATATAATCCACAAAAGAAGAAGCTGGACCCAAGGACCATTATTGGGTATTTCATTGGATATGCTGAAAGGTCTAAAGGTTATAGATTTTATTGTCCATTTCACAGCACTAGGATTGTGGAATAAAAAAATGTAAAGTTTCTTGAAAATGACTTGATCAGTGGGAGTTTTCAAACCAGGAACATAGTTTCTGAGAAGGATCATTTAGAATTTCAACCTTCCACCTCAAGTGATAGATTGGTTATTGTTCGCAGTACCCCTCAAGTACAAACTGGTGTTGAACAACCAATTGTTGAAGTTCCATAAGTTGCTGACGACATTCCAGTAGATCAGGTAGTTCAAGAGTTTCCAAGAAATTTTGAACAACGAGTTGAACCACATACTTCTCAGGAAGATGATGGTACAACATTAAGAATATTTACTAGACCAAAGAGATCAGCAATTCCTGATGATTATGTTGTGTATCTGCAAGAATCTAATTATAACATTGGAGCCAAAAAGGATCCTCGAGTCCTTTTCACAAGCCATGAGTTGCAAAGAATCAGAATTATGGTGCGATGCCATGAAGGAAGAGATGAATTCTATAAAGTGTAACAAAGTCTGGGATCTTGTTGAGTTGCCTAATGGTACAAAAGCCATTGGATGTAAATGGGTTTTTAAAAGAAAGAAAGACTCATTGGGCAACATTGAGAGATACAAGGCAAGACTCGTCGCTAAGGGATTCATTCAGAAAGAAGGAATCGATTACACAGAGACTTTCTCTCCTGTATCTAAGAAAGATTCCTTGTGTGTTATTATGGCATTAGTGGCCCATTTTGACTTGGAGTTGCAACAAATGGATGTGAAAACAACATTTCTCAATGGAGATCTAGAGGAGGAGGTTTACATGAAACAACCTGAAGGATTCCCCTCTAGAGATGGTGAGCAATTGGTTTGCAAGCTCAAGAAATCATTATACGGTTTAAAACAAGCATCCCGCCAATGGTATTTGAAATTCCATAATGTAATTTCTTCTTTCGGTTTTGTAGAAAACATTATGGATCAATGTATATACCTAAAAGTCAGTGGGAGTAAAATCTGTTTTCTTGTTTTATATGTGGATGACATTTTGCTAACAACCAATGATAAGGGTTTGCTGCATGAGGTGAAACAATTCCTCTCTAAAAATTTCGATATGAAGGAATGGGTGAGGCATCTTATGTCATTGGCATTATGATCCATAGAGAAAGATTTCGAGGCATCTTGGGTCTGTCACAGGAAACCTATATTAATAAAATTTTAGAGAGATTTCAGATGAAAGATTGTTCACCAAGTGTAGCTCTCATTGTGAAGGGTGATAGGTTCAATTTGAACCAACGCCCGAAGGACTTTGAAAGGGAAAAAATGAAGAACATTCCATATGCTTCTGCTGTCGGAAGCCTAATGTATGCTCAGGTCTATACAAGACCTGACATTGCATTTGTTGTGGGAATGTTGGGACGATATCAGAGTGATCCAGGTTTAGACCACTAGAGAGCTACAAAGAAAGTAATGAGGTACCATCAAGGAACCAAAAACTACATGCTTATGTATAGACGGACGGACAATTGGGAAGTAATTGGCTACTCAGATTCTGACTTTGCTGGATGTGTTGATTCCCGCAAATCAACATCAGGATACATTTTTATGATGGTCAGTGGAGCTGTATCATGGATGAGTGCCAAGCAGACCTTGATTGCCACTTACACTATGGAAGCCGAGTTCGTCTCCTATTTTGAGGCTAATTTACATGGTGTATGGCTTAAGAGTTTCATTTCTGGACTTAGAATTATGGATTTTATCTCTCAGCCATTAAGAATATATTGCGACAATTCAGCTGCTATTTTTATGGCTAAAAACAACAAAAGTGGGAGTCGAAATAAACACATCGACATTAAGTATTTAGCTATAAGGGAATGTGTTAAAGAAAAGAAAGTGGTCATTGAGCACGTCAGCACTGAGTTGATGATCGCTGATCCTTTGACTAAGGGCATGCCACCGTTTAAATTCAAGGATCATGTAATGAATATGGGACTTGGTTTCATTATGTAGTTTCTCATTGTATGAACAATGTTATTTTAATGAAATTCTTAATTATTGTGATGTTTTTCTCATATTTATGTGCACTTTAATTTGATTTGAGAGAATTCATCTGTGTAGGACTAAGAATAACCATAGGGTTTATTCATTAAGAAATTGTTGCCACATAAATTATAATAGAAATAAATACATAGTAATACATGGAAGATAATACTCGTCATTAGAGGACTTATCGCCATGATTCATGTATCTGTTACTTAATACAGATTATCAATGGGTTTTAAGATGAGACATTAAGATTGGAAGTATGGATCAAGTGGGAGAATGTAAGCTCCCTTTACGACTATTAACGACTCCTCAACTACTGCCGATAATTTGGAAACAACTGCAATTATTTCGTTCATTTACTGAAACCAACTGAAGTCATTTCCTTAAATTACGGAAATCAACTGCAATTAAATTAATTTCTTATTGGGAGCTTCTGGAGTGGTCCATTACTCCCTTTGCAGTGCTCTACCATGATTTGTGGAACACTTGACACATAGCCAATAAAAGTTTGATGGAAGCTTGGCTATAAATACTTCTGTTTGGTCTCCAAGCTCACAAACTCAATCCCCTTCAACTTTACACCAGAATGAGCTGAGCTTGGAAGAGCCACACAGATGAAAGATTTGTGTAGTGATTTTTCTGGCCAGCGAATTCCCTGTCAATTGGTTTTCTTATCGTTTGAATACGCTCTTGAAGCGATTCTATCTGTTTCCTCGCTCGCTTGGCAAAGACCTGTGGAAAAACCCTCTCTCCATTGTGAATTCGTCCACCCGTGGGCGTTATAAGTTTAAGATCTCGTGCTTTTTTATGGGTGGGTTCGAGTTCCGTAAAGGACAATAGCTTAGCTGTTAACAACGTATTGACAGAAATTATGTGCCACAAAGCAGAGTTTTATTTCTTGAAAGCAGAGTTTTATGCGCATGATTTTCAGTCCAATCATTCCTCTTGCTCCAAATTCTAACGGAGTTCATTAGCAGTTGGGTGCTCGTTTTCTTAAAAATTGCATGAATTCCGAACTGGATTGCGTTGCGAATATCCACAAGACCACTATATCACAGATCGCAGGAGACAAGAAGGATTCTATAGTTCGTGGTAGTAGGTGGTGGTGATTTTTTGCGAGTAATTTACAAGGAAAAGTGTGAGTAGCATCAATGGCCGGAGGTATGTTTTCTTGAGCATCAAATTTTTTACGATTTTTTTAAATATTTATTCAGCATTAAAAAATCGTTATTAAATTATCGTGTTACTCTTCCGAAGCTCAATGTACTGATTCCCAAGCTTTACACCACCATATATGGAGAAACCTCTCGCGCAGGAACATGACCACGCGCATGCTTTACCAAATGAAAGATCGCAAACAAACATGCCAGTGAATTAAAGGAGAGCAACCGTGAGAATATCACCCTTATAACATATTCTTACTCATTGAAAACCAATGATGCCTGCCTTAAATCCTAGAGCCGTTTAAGACAATTCACAACTTCACAAAAATTTACTGAAACTATCAAAATCCGTGGGTTCAGTCCCGCAGCCATTTAACCAGCCCTTAAGCTATCAACATCCTAAGAGATGCCCATTTAGCTGCAGCAGTGCCGTAGATGTTCCTAAACTAGTTTATAGTCGTCGGTACTTGCGTAGGAGACATCGAGGAGGTTTGTTGTTTTTTTATTTTTTATTTTTATTTTGGTAGTAAAAAAATATGGATTCTATAGGGTTGGGAGATTTGTTTTACAGTCTAGTATTACTAGATGTGTAAGATTATCGGTGTTTTTTAAAATAAAAATAAAAAATATAAATTATATTTTAAATAGAAATTATTATTTAGATTATAATTAAAAAAAATTAAATATATTTAAAGTAATTAGAAGTAAAAAATCTATATATATTTATACTTTTCAAAAATATTTCAACAAGAGATTTAAATGAACTAATTGAAGATCTTTGTTAACTAATTTATGTCCATATCAATTTTATATATATATATATATATATAAAATTTAAGTTTTTATGGTTAAAATTTTTAATTGGTTTTATATATACTTTATTTAGCATTCGAAAATACAATTTAAACAATGAAAAATAACACTATTTATTTTGCACCCTAAAAAAATTTACACGTGAAAAATTTGATCCCTTTCTATATTTAACATAAATTTATACCGAAAAAATTTGATCTCTCCATACTTAACATGAATCTATATTAATTTTAAATAAAATCAATTTACATACATTAATATTATTTTAATATAATATAAATCATCAATTACATCCTACCATAATTTCCGGATAATAATCCCTCTCTATACTTAACATAAATTTATATTAGTAATATTAAAATCAATTTACATCCACTTATATTATTCCGATATAACATTATTGTGATATAACGTAAATCATCCGTTACATCCAGTCATAATTTCCAGATAGTTCCAAATACATAATCTAATTGCCATGCAGAATCTCCCTCCTTGTCCATCAATGATCATTTTTCTTTGAAGAGGGGAAAAGTTATAGGAAGGCCAGGCCTGAACAATGCTCGCTATGGAAGTTCAGATCTATTGAGGCATGATTTTTTTCCTTTTCTATTAATTATTATTTTTTAACATTTTTTCTATTAATTATTTTTTTTTTAATATTTTTCTATAAGTTCAAAGAGTAGATATGTCACAATTTGAGAATTGAAACCAGCATAGATCTATTTTAAGTAATCTAACCTGACTTGAAAGGGATTACATTTTTTCATGTAGAAATTTTTTTAGAGTGCAAAATACAATGTGTTATTTTTTTGTTTAAATTGTATTTTTGAATGCTAAATAAATTATACACAAGACCAAACAAAAAATTTAACCATAAAAACTTAAATTTTGGTATATAGATATATATGAAGTTGATATCCACATAAGTTAGTTATCATAGATTTTTAAATAGTGTATTTAAATTTCTTGTTGCAATATTTTTGAAAAGTATAAGATTTAAACATCTGATTCACACATTTTTTTTACTTATATTCATTTTTTAAATTATAGTCGACATTATTTTTATATTTAGAACATTATTTTTAATTTTAATTTTATTTTTAAAGGGGCACTGATCTAACATGAGCCGAGAGGGATTTCTTTAGAGTGTAAAATACAATGTTCTTCATATGCAAATTTCTTTAAAGTGTAAAATACAATGTGTTATTTTTCATTGTTGTAATAGTATTTTTGAATGCTAAATAAAATAAATATAAGACCAAATAAAGTATATTGTATTGCATTTGTTTATTCATTTTCTTTTTTATTATAGTTGATATTATTTTTAAATTTTATTTTTATTTTAAAAGAAAACTGATAAATGGACAAACTTACACATAGCTCATATTGGGCTATAGAATGAGTCTGTGAGTTCAATGAGCCTCTTAGTCCAAAAATAAACAATTAAAATCTTTGGACGCAGAAAATGGAACTTAGAATGCCATTACAAGTGGACTCAATTAAACTTTTGTAAGACCAAACCAAACCGTAAATAATTAAAAAACGAATACTACACTCACCAGAAAAGAAAAAGGAAAAGGAGGACAAATCTTAATCCAGTCGGGAAAGAAAAACGGGAGAATTGCTGCAATAGGCCGTAGGAGACTTACAAACATCTGTGGCTAGAGCTAAATGTTCTCCAAAGAGAGTACCCTCTGTGAATAGGAGAACTGAGAGCTATATAATCTGTAGTTTTCTTTGACAAAAATATAATACCTTCTTATTGGTGCCATTTTTATGCCCTATAGGGTTTTCTCCACCAGAATATATTGAAAGGACAAAGAACAATAGCAAGAAAAATTTGCACTATTTCTCAATTTGTGCGGTGGCATTTTTACCCCGATAGGGTTTTCTCCACCATAATAGATTGAAAGGACAAGAACAATAGAAAAAGAAAATTGTACTATTTTTCAATTTGTGGTTATCGTTTTTGCGCAAAGGTTATGCTAATCTTCTCTTTATTATTCCAATTTTATCAAATGTCTCAAAACAATAAAAATAACTGAAGCACTAAAACTACAAAGAACATATTGTGCTTTTACTGTCATGGATATTATTGCAAGATTAAATGCAAAGAGATTGTTAGAAAAAGAAATAAAGGAATTGGGTGAGGGGACGGTCCCATCCCATTGTTTTCCTCCCTTGCAGAAGAAGATGAAGAAATTGCAGAATAAAGAGCGATACAGAGGATCTTTAACGTCGAATCGGCGTAAGATACATGAAGCTCCAGGGCACGAGAGAGGTAGCCATTACTACTCTTCCATATGAGGTGGGCTCACCCTCATTTTTGGACCTGCAAGTGCTACTGTTAGAAGTTGGGTGATAATACGTGCGCGAAGTCTGAGGGCAATGAGAGTGAAATCTATTAACGATCCTTATACCCGCATTCACCATTTCCATGTATTTCGTCATCTGGGCCACTAATATGACTGTGCTGCTCCTATAACAAACAGAGCGTAAGATAGCGGCAGGGGGTTCTGAACACGAGAAGAGCAGCAGCAGATGGATGGTTCCACCAACCAAATCACAGTGCAGAATGAAGGGAGTTGGTCGATGTTAAATAGTTGGTTCCACCAACAAAATCACAGTGCAGAATGAAGGGAGATGGTCGATGTTAAATAGTTGGGGAAGGTTTTCACTGATATAAAACTAATTTAATATGAGTTGAGACGTAGGATCTATGTTACTTGGAAGCGGGAGCTGGAGCGACCATTTTCAAAAGCTCCCGGTTTGCGAGCGAATTTTGGAGTGATTTTTTAAAAATATATATATATTTTATATATTTTTAATTTTTGATACATATATGTCAACAAAAACATGTAGAACGATGAATTAGATATAAAAAACATAAAAAAACATAGATTGAACCATATAACAACCATTTAGCAATATGGAGGAAATACTTCCAAGGCAATCAAATGAGATGGTTAGACGGACCTCTTCCGCAAGGAACCTCGCCTTTCACCACGATCTGCTCAAAAGCAGCCCGGCTATTGCGATCCAGAGCCTATTGGATTCCCGGGAATGGGAAAAAAATTAATCTATGGACATATCGAATCATGGACAGAGATCCAATTGAAGACTGCCCAAACGTGACTGCATTAAAAATCTGGATGAAGGCTACAGGGAAAAACAGGCTATGGGATATTACAGTGTGGAATGGGTTGCAATGGGCGGGCGCTGTCGGACGTGCCGTCAAACCTCCAACATGAAGTCAACCACCTCCGCGTCCTGCTGAATGGTATTGCTCCCCTGCACTGCCGCAAGAAAGACAGACGAGGATGGGGAGATCGGGCTGCAGGTTACTCGGTCGCCCAGGCCTATGCGCAGCTATATTCTATCCCCAATGTGCCACCCGATCCAGCCCCGTGGAAAGCCATTTGGGATATTAAATCGCAGCCCAAAATCGATCTCTTCTGTTGGTTGTTATGCCATAGAAAAATATTGACAGAGGATAAACTCCAGAAGCGAGGTTACTGTGGACCTTCCAGATGTTCCTTGTGCCAAGAATCAGAAGAGAACGCCACGCATCTTATTCTCAGCTGTAAATACTCCATTAAGGTATGGAGAGAATTAATGGATGATTGGAATCCAAGATTCGAGTTACCTACCACAATAACAATCCTATTTGCAACTTGGAAAAACAGTTATCCGGGTCCCTCTCCTAAAAACAAATTGATCAAAGCGGCCTGGGCATCACTTCTCAAAATTTGCTGCTGACAAATTTGGTTAGAGCGAAATAGCAGAATCTTCAGAAGTACTCAGCACATTCCCAAGAAAGTTGCAGCCAAGGTAAAGAGCCAATTAAAAGAATGCTTGGTAGAACAAAAAGACGACTCGAATCTCAGCCAAATAGACATAGACCACCCTGAGGAATGGCAAATCAGGGGAAAAAACAACGAGGAGTTTCAAAATTGGGTCCCCAAACAAAAGGCTCACTCTCTATTCTTTGACGGGGCATCAAAAGAGAATCCGGGCAAGGCTGGAGTAGGAGGAGTTATTAAAAACATTGATGGAGTACCGATTCTTCAGTTTGCCTGGGGTCTGGGAATCAACTCCAGTATCCAAGTTGAGGCATTAGCCCTCTTCCAAGGACTTAATCTGCTTTTGAAGCTGGGAATCAAGGAGGCAATAATTTTTGGGGACTTTGAAGTGATCATAAAAACCATGGTGACCAACTCTAGTCCGCGGGATCTAAGGTTAGCAAGGTTGATCCAAAGAATCAGAAGCATGGCGAAGCTGTTCCAAAACCTGAGATACTATCACGTGCTGAGAGACAACAACAAAGAAGCAGATCTTGAAGCCAATAAAGCAGCACAACTCAAGGACGGGGCAATGAAAAGCGACGAGGAAGAAACATGGGTCCCAATCCCTTAAATCTGTTCAGCACCTATGTTCTTTTGTTTGATTCTCAAACAATTTGTCTGTATATTTAAACTTGGGCAAATTGCAGAAACAAACTCTTTAGATGACCCCAAAAGGAACTAGAAGTGGAATTCAAGCTCCACAGTTACTCAGAAGGACGAATCCTACTGGATCAGGTCTTTTGTAATCAGAAAATTGGTATTTAGACCGACCCAATAATATATTCCAAAACCGTTCTTGTAAAAAAAAAAAAAAAAAAATCATCTAGAAGTTATAATCTTCATCAACCACGTCCGCAAGTTAGTAACATAGTAACATACAACATATTGAGCCTCATGATTCATGAATCTCAAAGTTTCAAGCTTTCAAAAGTCAATATATAACATTTATCATCATTGATCACCAAAGTTGTACTTGTAAGCTAAGTGTACACATTACAACAAATAATATCTAACATGAAATGAAATGTTATAAAATGAAATGAAATGAAATAACTTTCAACTTTCATGAAGCATCATATTCATAATTCATTACTAATGAGTTATAATTGCCAACTTCAAACTTAAATTGTCATATATTGTTTAAATAAATATCATAATAAATATGAAAGAGTCAATAGTTATAAAAGCTACTAGAAATTAGAAAAGAGAAGTAAATCTATTATCTATTTCTTATGCTTGGGCCTCTTGCCACCACGAGAAATGTCTAATTTTTTAGTCTTGTTGCAAAATCAGGATCTTTGTCATTAATATCACCCTCCAAGCATTAATATCCAGAGGTATCTTTGTCATTACCTTTGTATCGGTATAGGGATCTTTGTCATTAATATCACCCTCTAAGCATTAACATAAGATAGAAAAAGCATAGCATGTCAAGTCAAGATTTTGTTTGAGTGATGCGTACATTTTTAGGAGGGTCATGATAGAGGAGTTCGACAACCAATGTCACTAACATCAAGGTACATAGAGGGATTGGTGCTCTTGATTAAATACGAGTTCCATACCCTAATACATGACAAAATTCAATGGAAACATTGCAATCTCCCAATCCTGAAATCCTGAAAAACTGATAAGTCTGCTAGATTTTGAATGAAATCTAAAATTCTACTTTCTCCATATAAAATCCAATGAGGACGAAACCACTTTCAAACATCCTGAGTCATTTCATGGTAATGTTAAAAATTTCAGTAAAAGGATGAAAATGAATGTCACTTTTACTTTAAGAATTTAACATTACCATGAATAACATATCAATACTAGGGCCTAGACTTGATCATTAAGCTGCCCCACAAAAACTATTTGTTTCTTTCAAAAAAAACTGCATTTTAAACATTACTACCAAAAAAAAATGCAAAAAAGGCAAAACGCTCCCAAAAAGGCAGGGAGCGAAATTTTTTTTAGGGAGCGCGCTCTCGACCCGCTCCCAAGTCGCTCCTGCCTGGAGCGCGGATGGGGAGCGGGAGCGGGGGGGGGGGCGCTTCCCCGCAACATAGCGTAGAATTTAATATGAGTTTACAGGCATCTAATTTTTTCAATTGTCAATTTTTTTATGAGTGGATATTATTTAAATGTTTTGTATAGTTATTTTTTTTTTAAGAATTGTTTGAAATTTTATTTTGGTCTAATGAGAAAAATTTCAATTTTGATAATGCATTGAGAGGATTACACATCATACTGAGCTGTAAAATGAATTTCTAAGCTAAAAAATACACAAAATCAATAGTTTATTAAACCTGTGTCGAACAAGGTATATTGGAATCATTATGAACTTAACTATTTTTAATTAATTATTTTATATTAAAATTTTAAATATTCTTATATATATGATAAAGTTGATTAAAACTATATATTAGATTTGGAATGATTTATCAGATTTTCAATATTTTATTTTAGTGTTTAAAAATTATGACAATTTTTTAAGATTAACTTTTATGAGTGTTTTGGGAATTGGTCGTTGCTTAATTTCATTGTGCATCTCATATTTTATTCTAGCACTGTTCTCTTGGGGTCTACTGTGCAAACAAGGAGATTTGAACCCTGAATCTCTAAGTTTACTTCGATCACCAATTGAGCTGCCCTAGAACAATAATAATATTTCTAATGTTATATTTATTTTGCAAAATAATTTTCTCCAATCTTAAAATGGTATAATTTTGATAGAATTAGCAGTGATTTTAAGAAATATTTAATATTCCATATTGTTTAACTTCCTTTTATACATAAAATATCCAATGATAACAACATTTTCAATATTTTAACTTTTCAAAATATCATAATTTTATTATTGGAGAAAAATATGGATAAAATTAATAAAAATTACATAAAAATTTAAAAACTTGTATTTAAGAAATTAACATAATTGCATATAAATAACAATAATACCATTTTTATTATTGGATACTAGGGATCAAATTTGAAGGGAAGGGTTACATTTCAATTTAAAGGGTTAATTTCATTTTAGCTTTTTGTTAAAAGAAATTACTCCTCTCATATGAAAGTGAAAAATATTTTTTCACTAAATAATCATTGGCAAAGTTTCAGAAACTGAATAGGAGATACTCTTTTGCATTGCTAAAATGCAAAAGCACAAGAGGAAGCCGATTGACATGGTTATAATTCTAGCAAACAATTCTTGTAGAATTGGAGCTCTTTACCTTCTAAAGAGGAGGATGAAATACTTGATACCATTCACGGGGTTTCTATATCTAAGTAGATTCATTTCCTTTCTTTTTTCTTATATATCTGCAATCCTAGATGGTTACTTTTTGGTTTGAAGAAGAAGAATATAATTTAAATTTTTTTGTACAACTCATAAATTACACCTCGTATTGTCTCAAGTCTACAAACTAGATTAGAACAATAATTACATTTGGACAAGTCCAAATAGATAGTAATGGTTTAACATTGATTCACTAGTATTACAATTTATATAAGACTCATATGGAAAGAATTTAATAGGACTATTTAATACTTACACTCTATATAGGAATCATATGGAATAAATTCAATTGGATCATTTATTTATAGTCTATATAGGGATTATATGGAAGAAATTCAATAAGACCATTTACTCTTTCATCTCTTAGACACCATTCCTCAAATACAATGAAATTGTTTTACAATAAAACTATTCTCCTTTATTATAGGTTCTTATAAAATAAATGGTCCCATTGTTTAAAAAATTGCAATGATTTTTTAAAGACAATCAAAATACAACATTATTGTATGAATATTATTGCAATGTCCAATGAAAAGGAAAAACAACAATTATTTAAAACTTCCAAAAACACAATTTTCTATAAAATAAATATAGCTTACAAGAATCTTTTGTGATAAGAATTACAAGCCCAATCATTGGTGCATATGTGCATTATGATGTATAACACCATATGCAAAGTAACATAGAAATAACATTACTTTTTATCAAAAAAATGAATGCTTAAGTTAAATAATACTTATTCAATATGGATCAAACCTACATTGAATCAATTTTGATACCTAGTATCATTGTAGTGTCTTCATATTAATAGGTATAATGAAGAGATGCAAATAATATTCATAAATCCAAACAAGTGAAGCATATAATAAATACAAGCAAACATAATGTTTTGTAGACAAGTTCAATAAATAGTAATACATGCATAAGCTCCATAACAATAAAGTTCTATTGTATAAAAATAATAACATTTGTTTTTTGAATTATCATGATATGGAAAAAACAGTTAATAACTTTTTTTTGTGGTGTATATATAAAGAAAAAAAGTAATTACAAGTAAAACCTATAATCCTAAAAAAAAAAAAAAAAAAAAATTTATTCAATTTTTTTTTTTTAATGTCCTTGTACATATCAGAAAGCTCGAAAAGCCATGCCAACTTCAATTTTAAACCCTACCCACACCGTTTCCTTTGAAGAGAAAATCAGACCATTACAATCTCCAAAGCAATTCACTACCACTGACTTTGACTCTTCCATGTGGGCCTCTCCAACTGCATCGAACATGACAACGACTCTCTCGCACAGTTATTTCTTTTTTCACATTTAAAAATTTGTACAATTATTTCTTTTTCACATTTAAAAATTTGTCATCATATCCACTTGCAAGAACAAAAACATACCTAATAAAATTTCAGAAATCTGAAAATAACGTTTATTTTTTCATAATGAGCTAAAAATAGACCTCCATTGTACTCTTGTGCTCCTAATATTTTTAGGATGGTGACCTTTTTTGGCAGTTGCAGCTTGAGAAGCTCTTGCATTCCCCACCTCTACTGTGAAATCTTTTTTTTCTGACTCAATTTTTTTTTTTTTGTAAAATCCAAGAATATTGGTTTTTGTTTGGTGAAATCAAAAAATGAAAGTAGAAGTGAATAAATAATGAGAGCCAGTATGATAACGTTATGTACAACTTTGTGCGCACTATCCCGGGTGGTTGGGATGGTGCAATATTGCCCTCCCCACCCGCGTTCGAAACACACATATACATGTCGGGTTGTTGCACGCAACGATTGTATGGATTTGCTAGATATTGCACCTAAAAACAAGTGCTATAGAGTAGTTAGTACCTGCAATTTAGTTTAAATATAGCTAAATTAAAATAAAAAATAATGAAGATTTGTTAATGAATAAACATGGAACTGTAGCACCTTTTTTTGTAAGGTTTTAAAATTTCAATGAATTATATTTGCCTATAAAAAGCAAATGTTTTTATCAATGATATTGGGCCATGAAAAAATATCTTCTCTAAAAAGTGAAAAATTGGAAAGAATAATATTTTTTGTCTGTTTCCTTGTTTGTCTTTCAATCATGTTTTTAAACTGCTTAAAGTATTCGAATGTATGACTCTTCTTACTTAAGGAATACACCCAATAAAACTTCATACAGTGATCAATAAACAATAGAAGATACCATGCACCTCCTAATGATTTTGTCTGCATGGGACCACAAAGCTTTGTGTGCACTAACTCCAATATATCCCTTTGTTTCTTTTCTACTCCAACAGGGAATTCTTCTCTATGCATTTTTCCTAAAGTACAAGCATCAAAATCATTATGTACTTGTTTTAGCATAGGAAGATCTCTTACCATTTCCTTCCTTTGTTATAACAGTAAATCATTGTAATTGATGTGGCCGAATCTCTGATGCCAAAGATCTTCTGTAGTCAGGCTCGCTGCTGTCAATGCTCGAACTAGTGCAGGTCTCACATCCAACTTGTACAGACCTCCTGTTCGGATTCCTGTAGCAATTGTCTTCATGCCATCTAGCAGATCTTTAATGTAACAATTAGATTTTAAAAATTCAACTTTCAAATCTTGATCTGTAATCATAGATACAAAAATCAAGTTCTTTGTTATACCAGGCACATACATAACATTATAAATTTGTTTGATATTACCATCAAGTAGAATAACAGAAACTTTCCCACATCCTTTGATTTGATGACTTCTGTCATCACCTAGGTAAATATGTGCGCCTTCGTTGATTTCTTTAAAATCCTCCAGCCAATGCTTATTCCCTGTCATGTGTGTTGACGCTCCTGAGTCTACATACCAGATGTCTGCATCAACATTTTCATCACGATCTGCCATGAACAATCTTAAATTCTGCACCTGATCACCATTCGCGAGATGACCTGCATGTCTTTTTGGCTTCTGTTGTTCTTCATGATATTTCTTTTTCCTACACTCCCTGGCAATATGACCCAATTTTCCACAATAAAAACATTTAGTTTCAGAGTAGTTTTTATTTGGATGCATACCTTGAGTCAGATTTGGTCGTTTATGTGAACTTGCTCCATTTTGCTATTGTGGACTCCCTTTCCCTTTGTAGAAGTTCTTCTTTGCCATCAATGCAAGATCGGCACTCTGGGGCTTCAGAGTCGATCTCCTCTCTTCTTCCTGCATCAGTATACCTGTCAGCTCTTCAAAATACGGGATCTTCTCTCTGGCATTTATCCCAGTGATGAAAATTTGATAATCATCAGTGACACCATTTATTGTATTGGTTACAAGATCTGTATCGTCCATTGTATGACCAATGTCTGATAATTTTTTCTTCAAATATTTAATCCTTGCTACGAATGAAGCAATTGTTTCATTCTCCTCCATCTTCATGGATAGGATCTTACTCTTGAGGAACAGAAGACGATTTGAATTCCTAATCTCGTACAATTCCTTCAGAATTCCCCAAATCTCGTTAGCTGACTTACCTTCTCTGATGTGCGGTATAATGCAGTCTTTCACTAACATATTTAATAATGTCCTTGCTCTACTTTCTCGTTTCTCCCAATCTGGGATTGATGTTGATCCAGCTGCGGGCTTTAGCTCATCCCCATTCACAATCGTCCAAGCACTCTACGCTTCTAGCAGAGTTTGCATCTTGAACTTCCAATTTGCATAATTGGAACCATCGAGCTTGTTATGCTCGTTCATGCATGTTTCAAATATATTGTTATTCATCTTGGTGATTTAGAAAAAAAAATCGACAAGTAAAAGATGTTAAATTACCCCAAATCTGTGATAGAGACAGATCACTATTCTTCAATGTTGTTTGATCTCGCAACACACACACAGATCACCTAGCTTCCTTCTCAGCCTCCAGACAACCTTCTGTTGTCAGCTTCAGCCTTGTTATTGGCTTCCCCTCGCAGTGACAACCATGTTATTGGCTTCCACGATCATCGCAGAAGTTCCTTTCATTTCGGCAACATCGTCACAGCTGTACATGTCTTTGTTGTGACGAAAAAGTTGAAAAAAAGTGTGTGAAGGAGCTACAATGCACTCGTCGCAGAGGTACACTCAAAACCAGCGACGATTTCGGAATCGTCGCAGTTATCTGCCTTACAACTGCGATGATCTCGGTTCAAAGAACCACCCACCAGCCAGCGTACAGGTTCCTCAGCCCTGACGCTCTGATACCATGATAAAAATGGCAATGTTTGTATTAAAAATAAAACCCACTGGTCAGCTCTACGAAAGAGAGTCTGAACTAGGAGAGTCTGGCTCTGCAGAATGCTCTACATTGTTCATGTACATTACACATTAAATAGAAAACATGGTTTTAGGGAAGTTAGAACAGCATCCTAAGAAATAGAAACTAATTCCTATCCTGAGGTTACGTGAACCAACTCTACCTATTCTAGGATATTCTCCATTATCTTCAATAGCACAGGGCAACAATATATTATGTTTATCACAGTGCGCTATCAATGGGCATATTACGCATTGTACTTGTTATGTGTTTTGTTTATTACTCATGATTCCTATGAATTATATGGTGGGTTTAGGGTTTTTTTAATTTTTTATGTTATTTTAATTTCTCTCTTTTAAATTATGGATTTTTTAATCTTGAAAGAACTTTGGCTCTCACACTTTCATTGTATCCTACTAAAGTATCCAACCTATGATCATATTAGTTTTGAAGACCAGGCTTGGAGTGAAGTCAATTAGAAGGAGCTTCACAACACCAAGGCATCAATTATAATTTGTTTCTATATTTTATTAATACAAATACATTTTTCTTTCTCACATTTGTTGTTATCATGATTGGTACAATATTCCTTGATCACTTGTATATATTATGTTAAATTATTTATGTATCATGTGCTTTAATTATTTGTCTATTTGTGTCTTTATAGATTTTGGCTCGGAGCATCGAGGATGAGATTAAATGCTGCAACAAACAAAAGCGAGGAAAAACATAGATAAAAACAATATGAGTTATTCATCCCATTACTTGCATCTATGATTTAATGGTAATGAACCTAGAGAGAGTTTTTATGTGTGTTCTTGCTTTGTTCTAGACTTGGTTTCCAAGTCTAGGGAGATCTGTCTTGTCCTCAAGATAAGATTTGTCCATCAACAAAAAGATGTTATACAAGTTCAATATGAAGGATGTCAAACTAGTTAGTACACCCTTACCATAACACTTCAAACTTAGTGCTAATTTGTGCCCTTATGATAAGAAGGAGGAGGAAATGAGTAAAATCCCTTATGCTTCAACAACATGTAGCTTGATGTAAGCCACAATATGTATCCATATAGATATTACACATTCATTGGGTATAGTGAGAAGGTTCCTTGGAAATCTAGACAAACTACATTGACAAGTGGTAAAGTGGGTTTTGAGGTATCTCCAGGGTACTAGTAATTATTGTTTATGTTTTGGTAATAATAATGTTTTTCTTAGGTGTGGAATAATAGGAATAGAAACTATAAGGGGTCATGATGGAGTATAGGGTTTTGCAAGTTTTCATATCTCTTCTTCACGCCATTGTGATACTAGGTACTAAATTCCTCTCCGTGAATGTGCCATGGAGTGAAGATAAATTTCTAGGTTTTCTCCTATGCGCAGACTAGCTTTTTTATGTTGTTTCCACCTTCAGAGGATATAGCTTTCATATGTTGTGATGTCTATTTAAGATATGGGGGAACGATTATATAGTCATAATGTTGGGAATGTTCTTTTGGGTTAATAATCGTTTCCACTCATTCCTTTGTATTGATACCTCTTATTGTTTTTGCTAGATGGGTGCGCTGACTGTGTATGAAGAATTGGAAGTTGTTAGGTCCCTATACTACTAGTTTAACCTATTATTGTTATTAGTGCAACCCCGTTATTATATTAATGTACCCATGTAGTCCCCATATTTTTATTATGGTGCCCCATAGAAGTCCACTCTTGTTATTGTTGTGCCCTTACATTATTATTGTTATGTCGGCTCTAATTATATTATGACCCCTTAGACTCCTATATATAGAAAGGACGTCTTGTCATTTGTATCATCCAAGAATTGTTCATTTGTGTAATGTAAAGGAGGTTGCCCCCTCGAATAGGCTTATTTCTAAGGTGTTGATCTATCTTTTCTATCTTTTTGTGAGCTGGTTTCATAACATTTGGTATCATAGCTTGGATTCTAGGGTTTCGCTGCTCCAAATAGGTCATCATGGAATTTTTGCTATAACGTTTTTTCTGCGACATTTCAGAAGCTAAAACAAAAACCCATTTGAGATGACATCTAGCTAAACCTCAGGCTTGAATTTCAGATCTTGTGTCGCTATATTTTCGGAGATATGATCTGAGGAAGTTAGGGTTTTTGCAATTCCGGAATTCCATCTCAAACAGGCCACCGTGGAATTTTCGCTATAATTATTTTTCTACAACGTTTCAAACTCTGAAATTAAAACCCATTTGAGCCGAAAACTTGGTGAAGCTCAGGCCCGAATTTCAGATCTTATTTTGTTATATTTTCGGAGATACATTCCAGGACATTTAGGTTTCTGCAGGCTCCCGAATTACATCGCAAATAGGTGACCTTGGGAACCTCGTCATAACTTTCTCTTTGAGCATCAGATTGAAATTTCGTAAGAAATTAAAGCATGAGGATGGACTATAGTTTTATGTGTATCGGTTTCAGGTCCTAAATTTGAAACAGTGACACGTGGCACTTCGTACAAGTACACTCTACTGAACCTATCTATAATCAGGTCATCGTGGAAGATTTGACATAACTCTTCCTTTCAGAATCCAATCTTGATCAGACTTGCATGGTTAGAAAGAGGACTTAGAGCGCTACTGCAAGACGAAATTTCGGAACTTGGAGATTTGAAATTACAGAGTTACAGTCGTTTCAACATCAAGCTCCTAAAATCAAGAAAATGTGATATGAGGAAGTTTGATGGCAAGGATCCGTTAAATTAGATACTACAGATGGAGCAATATTTTGATCTAAATGAGGTGCAAATGTTACAAAAGGTACGTATTGCATCTTTATATTTAGAACCGAATCAATTTTTATGGTATGAAGGGCTTTGTTCTTGTAAACCACTTGTCATGTGGTCAATTTTCACGGAGGAAATGATAGCACATTATGAGGATACAAAGAGAAACATTTTCTTTAGCCAATTGATAGATCTCAAACAAAAGGGTTCAATGGAAGAGCACATTAAGGACTTCAAAAATTGAATATAAGTGTAAATGATATTCCATAGAAGAAAATGATTGATGTCTTCATAGGGACTTTAAAGGATAACATTCAACATGAGGTTCGTCTTTGGGAACCTGATTCATTGGAGAAGGCATTCAGGTTGGCAAAAAAAATTGAAAGATAAATTATGGAAACAAGGAATCCCACCATTTACGACTATTATGGAAGTTTTTTTTCTCCTAGCCTTCCACAACCTACAAGGTTTACACCACAACAATTGGAAGAAAAAAAAGAAGAAGGCCTTTGTTACAATTGTGATAACAAATACAGTAAAGGTCATAAGTGTGTTGAGAAGAAATTATTTGTTATGAAACTAACTCACAAAAAGATAGAAAAGAGAGATCAACGCCTTAGAATTCAACCTCTTCGAGGGGGCAACCTCCTTTACATTACAAAAATGAACAATTCTTGGATGATACAAATGAAAAGACCTCCTTTCTATATATAAGAGTCTAAGGGGTCATAACATAATCAGAGCCGACATAACAATAATAATGTAAGGGCACAATAATAACAATAGTGGGCTTCTATGGGGCACAATAGTAACAATATGGGCACTACATGGGTACATCAATATAATAAGTGGGTTGTAATAATAACAATAAGGGGTTAAACTAGTAGTATAGGGGCCTAACATGCCCCTCTCCTTCAAAAAGCATTGTCCTCAACACTTGAGTAGCTCTTGATGCTTCTGTATAAAATTCTTGTCCTCCCATGTGGAATATTCAGCGGGTAAGTTCTTCCACTTGATGAGATACTCTGAAATTGATCGATTTCATAGCTATTGAGTTCTTGTTTCTGTGACTGCTCCAGGTTCCAATATGATTTTTCCTTCCTCTTCAATTTCTGGAAATATTGTTTGAATTGGGATCTTTTGCAACTTTTCAATAAGTGGCCATACTTCTTTGTCCTTCTTCCATTCATCCCTTGCTTCGTTTATCCAATCTAGTTGGATAATAGAAATAACACAAAACAATGCTTCCACATCCTCATCCTTGAAGAGTCTTCCCATTCGGTAAGGTCGCCATTTTTTAAGTGCATGTAGTATTGCCAACATTTCCTTCTCATAAATAGCTTGCTTGAGATGTAGCAGTAAAAATACCCAATCACCTACATCAAAACATTTTTCCCTACAATGTTGATCTACCTGTTGTTTCGTTTGATTTTACACCGAAGTGGAGTTATCCTTTAAAATTTGGAGAACTTGTTGTTGATGCTCGATGTGATCTTTCACTTCTTGAACCTTTTTCTTCTTGATATGTCCTTCTATCTCTAGAGTTTGAGGAGTGGTAATTTCTTCCAATCCTTTACAAGATATGGTCGGATTTATTTCTTGATGCTCGATGTGATCTTTCACTTCTTGAACATTTTTCTTCTTGATATGTCCTTCTATCTTGATAGTTTGAGGAGTGGTAATTTCGACCAATGAATTAAAAGATATGGTTGGATTCATTTCTTCTTTCTCGATGTGATATTTCACTTCTTGCACCTTTTTCTTCTTGATATGTCCTTCTATCTTGAGAGTTTGAGGAGTGGTAATTCTTGCCAATGCTTTACAAGATATGGTCTGATTCATTTCTTCTTTCTCTGGGGTGGGGTCTTGGCGTATATCTTCTTCTTTTGATATTTATTGATCCTTTTCTTCCTCCTCTTCATATTCTATGTAAAATAATTTCTTCTCAGTGTTATCACTCAGGTTGTCCTTAAGCTCCAGAAAAGGATACAGCCGAGGTAACCACAGACCAACTTTGGACTGCAGGTTCTAGCCAACCTGCAATCAGAGAGGGCTCTCTCTTTATGATTTAGCTTTGTTTAAAATGATTTTAGGCTAGTTATCGAGTTCATCGGTTTTGGTTTTGTTTTTGGTGGGAAGGAAGATGTTTTCAGGTAGAGAGGAAAAACATAGTCTGGTAAGTTTCAAACCATTGGGCGTGGAGTCAAGGAGTCGGACTGCTGGTGCGTTTTCTTGGTCTCAAGAGAAATAAGGAGCAAGGTAGCTGCTCATGAAACAACACTTAAAGCTTAAAAGGATGGAACGAGGGATAAGGAATGAGAGGCAACAAAGAATCTCTCACTATGCTTAAAGGGAGAAAGTGAATGAGCTCTATCTAGGAGCAGTTAAGAATTCCTAGACAACTGTCAAAGATGAATGGATTAGGGGAAATATGAGCCGAAGGGAATTCATATTCATGACTGATCCAGAGGAAAACATAAAGAAACAGCAGAAAATGAGCATAGAGGGCAATTACACCAATTCTAGACTATTCTTTCTTTCTGCTATTTAGACGGTATATTAATGGAAAAAACAGAGATAGGAAAACTTATTGAGTCATGTTGTAGCACATGAATTCCAAATTCACTTCTTCAAACCATTAAACACAGAGCAGACAGTCTTTCCTCCAAGCTTTTCAGCAGTCTTTGATTACAGAAAACATATCAGGTATACAGTGCGAGTCTTCACCGAAAAAACTATCAACCAACCGACCCTTTAAACAAAACAGAGGGTGGTATATATAGGGAAGATTTATCAAAAATTTATCTATTACAGCCGACCTAACAGGTCTGACAGAAAATTGATTACTTTAACCTAATCCTATCTAGAAATAAATGCTAGAAAATATCTTTGGGCTTTTCTGGGGGCAGCTGTATCAAAATGAGTCAATATTTGTCCTGGTGGCTCTGTGCTTTTCATCTGTCATAATTGTGCATTGGTCTTTGCACCCTTGCTGTTCGGTGGTTTTAAATGCCTCTGACTGTGGTTTGAGAGCTAGGATGGGCTTACTCCTATTGATTTGACTTTCTGGGGGGGCTCATCAATGTTTAAGTGCTTCGAGCCCCTAAAAAATCTTCGGGTGATACTCTTTGGCTCTCCTCCTTCCTCTGATACTCTTTGGCAATAACTTTGATGTTGTTCTGGCGTGTTGTGGGTCTTGTTCACAAATAAATGGCCGTTGTTCAGCCCTCATCAAAAACTGCCTCAGAATTGGATTCCGGGGCTCCGAAGTGTGATTTTTTGCCCTTCGCGCCAAAAAAGTGTTGATGACGTCAGCATGACGTCAGCATGATGTGACATTGTACGGCGGGTGACGTCAGCAGGACGACGTGGCGGGATGACGTCAGCATGACGTCATCATGTACGGATGGTGACGTGGCAGGTACGGTGGCAGGGATACGTGGCAGTGACGTGGCAGGAGGCCACGCAGGCAGGTGACTCGACATAGTGACTGGGCAGGGGGGTGACGTCACTGGGCAGGCGGGTGACGCAGGCAGGGGCGGTTTCCGGTTTTGGGCGCACCGCTTATGGACAAAGGTGGTTTCGGGGGAGAGGGCTCCGCCACAGCCCAACGCTTGACGCGTGGCGGGAGGTACGGCGGCAATACCGCCCATCTCCCGGACGCTAAAGCTCAGGCGTTTTGGAGATGGGACGGCCCGCCAGCCGTTGATCTGTGGGGCGGGTGATCCAACGGTTGGCGGTAGACGCGAGGCGGCGGGTAGTTAGGGCGGGGAATATTCGCAGGAATATTCCTTTAATATTTGCGCGGGTGGGTTTAAACTTAGGGAATGGGGTTTTTATGTGTTTAAAAGGCGCGGGTTAATATTTTATGTACTGAACGTAGGAAACAGGTGCAAAAATTGGTTTTTTAAGGTTTTTGAGGGGTTTTTGGGCTAGGGGAGAGGTTACTAGCTGACCAGATGTCAAACTAGCTCCTTAATGACTCGGATGGGCTAAAGACAGCCCCAGATGGACTGTAATTTCCCGGACTCAGTAGAATTATGGCTATAATGCCCGGGAGGGAGTATTTACATAAGGGAGTTTTATATACATGATTTTAATAGGGGAAGGGAAAAACTGATAGGGAGTTATATAATAAAGTTAGTAGTTAATATGGAAATGAACAGAGGGCGCTAAGGTATGAGACCTTAGGCTTTGTTGGGAAAAGAAGGCTCACAGAAGATGAGTGAGCAATCCTTGGGTGAAGCAGATCCTCACCAAGGCGAATGTCATGGAAATGATGAAACTGAGAGGCTCAAGCGGATCTTGACCTCTTGGGGGATGTTAGTAAGTGACTTGGGGGAAATGAGAAGAAGGGGAGGTTAGTAATGTCCAGTTCTGAGCTCTTCTGAATAAAACTGCCTGCACTGATCTGAAAAGATAAAATAGTCTGAAACACAAAATTGATCATGCATCACCATTCTGCAACCACAGCTACCTACCCAGCTTACTTTTCTAACATTTTTTCTTCTTTTATGGGTGGGTGCATATAGACTTGCAGACCCAGCTTTACAATTTTTCTTTTTTCAATTTTTCCTATCTAAATCTACACTTATTTCTGCCAGGGCCCAGATTAAACAGTTGGGTCCCTTTGATTCTCTACTTATCTACAAATCTGCCAAGATTTAGCTGTTTGGACAGATACATTCTCTATATTCTACAACAGGAAATTGAAATCTAGGGAGACCAAGATTTAGCTGTTTGGCCTTCCCTTAACTAAAAAACTCATCAAAAAATGGAATACAGCAGTGGCATTTGGACCAACACACTTTATGGCTTTCTTCTTTGGTCTGTTCTAGAAATATGGAACACTGCAGCTTGCAAAGTATGACATATTTGGCATGTAAAAATGTCAATCATGAAAGATGAATACCTGCTGTAGCAGGAGGCTAACACTCAGCACACTTATGACCTTTAGTGCATTTGCTATCACAATTGTAACAAAGCCCTTTTACTCTTTCCAATTGTTGTCGTGTTGCTCTAAAGAAGGTGTTGCTCTTTGTATCTTCATAATGTGCTATCATTTCCTCCATGAAAATTGACCACGTAACAAGTTGTTTACGAGAACAAAGCCCTTCATACCATAAAAATTGATCCGGTTTTAAATATGAAGATGCAATACATACCTTTTGTAACAGTGGTACAACATGTAGATCAAAATATTGCTCCATCTGAAGTATCCAATTTACCGGATGCTTGCCATCAAACTTCCTCATCTTGATTTTAGGAGCTCGATCTTGAAACGACTGTAGCTCTGTACTTTCGGATCTTTAAGTTCTAAAATTGTGACCTATAGTAGCCCTATGTGTCCTCTTTCCAATGCCACCAGTCTGATCCAAATTGGATTCTCCAAGGAAGAGTTATGCACAATCTCCCAGGATGACCTGATTATAGACCTTTCCAGAAGAGCGAACTTGTATGAAGTGCCACGTGTCACTGTTTCGACCTTTGGCTCTAAAAAATATCTACAAGAAACTAAAGTTTGTCCTCTTTCTATACCTTCTTACGAAATTTCAATCCGATGCTTAGAGAGAAAGTTAGGACGATTTTCCCCAGGTCACCTCTTTTGAATGTAATTCAGGAGTCTGCAAAAAGACAAACTTCCTCAGATCATATCTCCGAAAATATAGCGCGAAAAGCTCTGAAATTCGTACTCGAGATTCAACGCGATTGCTTCTCAAATGGGTTTTTTTTTAGCTTCTGAAACGTCGCAGAAAAAAAAATTATAGTGAAAATGCCACGATGACCTGTTTGGAGCAGCAAAACCCTAGAATCCAAAGCTCTGATACCAAATGTTATGAAACCAGCTCACAAAAAGATAGAAAAGAGAGATCAACGCCTTATAATTCAGCCTCTTCGAGGGGGCAACCTCCTTTACATTACAAAAATGAACAATTCTTGGATGATACAAATGAAAATACCTCCTTTTTATATATAGGAGTCTAACAATAATAATGTAAGGGCACAATAATAACAATAGTGGGCTTCTATGGGGCACAATAGTAACAATATGGGCACTACATGGGTACATCAATATAATAAGTGGGTTGTATTAATAACAATAAGGGGTTACACTAGTAGTATAGGGGCCTAACATTATTTTACATAGATTATGAAGAGGTGGAAGAAAAGGATCAAGAAACATCAAAAGAAGAGGATATACACCAAGAGCCAACCCAAGAGAAAGAAGAAATGAATCTAACCATATCTTGTAAAGAATTGGCAAGAATTACCACTCCTCAAACTCTCAAGATATAAGGACATATCAAGAAGAAAAAGGTTCAAGAAGTGAAAGATCACATTAAGAAAGAATAAATTAATCTGACCATATCTTGTAATGCATTGGCCGGAATTACCACTCCTTAAACTATCAAGATAGAAGGACATATCAAGAAGAAAAATGCTCAAGAAGTGAAAGATCACATCGAGCATCAAGAAATGAATCCGACTATATCTTGTAATACATTTGAAGAAATTACCACTCCTCAAACTGACTCAATATAGAAGGACATATCAAGAAGAAAAAGATTCAAGCAGTGAAAGATCACATCGAGCATAAACAACAAGTTCTCCAACTTTTAAAGGATAATGCCAGTTTGGTGCAGAATCAAATGAAACAACAGGAAAATCAACATCGTAGTGAAATAAGTTTTGATGTAGGTGATGAGAAGGAAATGTTGGCAATACTACATGCACTTAAGAAACAACGACCTTACCTAATGGGAAGACACTTCAAGGTAAAAATGGATCATGATAGTCTTAAATACTTTTTAGAACAAAGATTATCTTTAGAAGAACAGAAAAAATGGGTCAAAAATATGTTGGGTTATGACTTTGAAATCATCTACAAAAAATGGAAGCAAAATGTTGTTGCAGATGCACTCTCAAGAAAGGATGAGGATGTGGAAGCATTATTTTGTGCTATTTCTATTATCCAACCAGATTGGATAGATGAAGCAAGGGACGAATGGAAGAGGTACGAAGCGTGGCCACTCATTGAAAAGTTGCAGAAGTTCCTAGTTCAAACAATATTTCCAGAACTTGACGAGGAAGGAAAAATCATATTGGAACCTGGAGCAGTCACAGAAACAAGAACCCGACATCTACGAAATCGATCAATTTCAGAGTATCACATCAAGTGGAAGAACTTACCCGCTGAAGATTCCACGTGGGAGGACAAGAATTTTATACAGAAGCATCAAGAACTACTCGAGCATTGAGGACAACACTTTTTGAAGGAAAGGGGCATGTTAGGTCCCTATACTACTAGTGTAACCCCTTATTGTTATTAGTACAACCCCATTTTTATATTGTTGTGCCCATGTAGTCCCCATATTGTTATTATTGTGCCCTTACATTATTATTGTTATGTCGGCTTTGATTATATTATGTCCCCTTAGACTCCTATGTATAAAAAGGAGGTCTTGTCATTTGTATCATCCAAGAATTGTTCATTTGTGTAATGTAAAGGAGGTTTCCCCCTCGAAGAGGCTTATTTCTAAGGTGTTGATCTATCTTTCTATCTTTTTGTGAGCTAGTTTCATAATAGAAGCATGTTACATGGGACTATATCATGGCTCATGTCCTCCTTAATTTGTCATTTCCTATATTATCTCCCTCTTGGATAGTGTATAAGGGAGAAAATTCATCGTTTGTGCATACCCCGACACCCTCATGAAAGAGAACCCCCTCCCTTATTTCTCAGCATGGAAATCTAGCCTACCAAACAGATACGGATCAATTTCTTTTTTTTTAGATATTTATTAAAAATATCAGTGGTAAGTCTTTCACTTTTTGGATAAGAAGTTTAGCCTCTAGATCTCCAAGAATCCTTCCCACTCAAAGATTACATAATCATAAAAAGCTCAACAATCATATTGAACTCAAGGCTGTGGAGGGGTGCTCATGGTGCTAGTAATTTAAATGGAATTGTTGTCTCTTTCAAGGAAGCAGTGCAAGGGAAGAGCTTAGCCCCAAAATAACATAGTCAAAACAATCCAGGCTCCTACATAATAGATCAAATGGAGCAAGCCCCAACTATGGAAGTTAATATTTTTGAGGCATTTTCCCTCTTCTCTGTCCTCCATTCTAAGGCTATTATTTGCAAATTTAATGGTTTTTGGAAAAAAACTTGAAACTTTATTCTAGCGGGTTTTCTCATTTCAGACACCCAAATTTGACATTTACCTTTTCTCTAAAGGATTTTTCATAATCCAATTTGAAATACCAAAGGATCTGGATTTTGTCCTAGATGAAGGCCCTTGGTTTTGGGGTAGCACGAAGCTTTTCATTACCCCATGGTTCCTTGAGTTTGATGCCACAACTTTGGTGGTCTCAACTATGGTAGTGTTGGTGAGCCTTCCAAACCCCACTCTTCCTTTCTAGCATCCTCCTTGAGGGGTATTGGAAACACTTTAGAAAAATTATAAAAAAATAGAATTGGAAAGAACAAAGAAAGGCCTCTTCACTTTTTCCAAAATATGTGTGGAGATTGAGCTTAGTAAAGGGATCCCACACATAATACTACATACAAAAATTTCAATGGTCTCAAGTTTTAGATTATAAGAACATGACATTCCGATGTCAAGTATGTTTACAAATAGGAAATTTGTAGAACACATGTCCATAGGCAAAGAAGAATCCAAAAAATAAAGATAACCAGTCCAACAAGCCAAAAGGATGGAATTTTCCATAGCACTATCTTTTAGAAGAAGAAGAAGAAGATATTAAGGAAAGCCAACTTGTCAATTTAGACTTGGATGTTTTGGCTCAACTGGATGTGGATGCTATGGTTCATCTAGTAACAATCACCCTCTTTCAGAAGGGTACAAAACTAGATGGTTCTCAAGCATTAGATGGGAATGGGGGCATAAAAAGAGCTCATGTCTTAGAGAGCTTAGATTCAGACAAAGAAGCTTTTCATATGGAAACACGTTGATAAATGGAATTGGTTCTTATTGAACCAATTTTAGATGGTTGGAATAAAGTGCATAAAAAGAAAGGGAAAAAAGAAAAGATAACCACAAATTGTTATTATTGAATTTTTTCTCTTAGCTGTTGTAAGTTTCTCTAAGTTGTTATTCTCTCTTTCTAGATCAATGATGTGAGGTAGCTTTGTCTAGAGTGCTTACAACATATGAAAAATGTAATTTTATTTTTCTTTTCGATGAATAAAATTATGCATCATTTTCTACGGAAAAATAATAACGTTTTGGAAAGTTATATAGATGCAAATATGGCTAGATATGTGGATATTAGGAAGTACATCACTGGTTATTTATATACTTTTGCAAGTGCAACAATGTCTTGAATTTCTAGACTACAAAAATTATTAGCCTCTCCATAATAGAGGAAAATTACATAGCTAACATAGAATCTTGCAAAGAGATTTTGTGGATGCAAAAATTCTTAGGAGAGAGAGGAATAAAACAAGACAAATATGTGCTACATTGTGATAGGCAGAGCATCATTCATTTAGAAAAAAATCCAACATATCATTCTAAAAGAAAGCACATTGATGTTCGATATCATTGGATTCGTCAATTGTTATATGATGAGATCCTACAATCGGAGAAAATACACACTGAATATAATCCAACTGATATTTTAACAAATATTTTCCCAAGGGATAAGTAGGAGCTTTGTAGAACCTTGGTTGAAGTAATGAAAATGTGATGAAAGGCATATTGGGAAAGGATTTTTAGCAAGGAGAGATAAATAATGTGAAACATATTCATTCAAGATTCTATATGGTCTCAAGTAGGAGATTGTTAGGTGTAAGACCAAATCAAAGTAAAAAAAAATATAAAATATTTTCACTTCTTCATGCTTCCGGAATATTATCGAAGGAGTCAAGTGAGTTGTTCTCACCCATGGTATCGTTTCATGGTACTGTAATATTATTTTTATGAGTATAAAATAGGAGTGTGAGTGAGAAGAAAGCAAATAAAATGGATGCATTTTTATTTTAATAAAAGCTCTTATCCTTTCTCTGTGGTTTTTCCCAAATGGGTTTGGCATGTAAATTTTGTCTACACTAGAGTAGTTTATGAGTTGACTTGTTTTATTTGTAGTCATTTTTTTTTCTTTGTTGTCTTTTTATTATTAACAATTATACACTTAATTGAAATTATAAAATTGAAAAAAATGATAAATAGAGGGCAGAAAATCTATTTTAATATTGAAAACAATTATACATAAAATGACTTCTAGTCGTGGGAAGAAATATAATAATTTTTAAGATTCTTGTTACTCCTATTATTTTATATGGATGTGAAGGTTGGGGCTGCAATATTTCTAGAGAAATGTGGAGGAAGATTGACCAAATCCAAAAGTATTTTTTAATTTGCAATTTTAAAATAAAAAGTAATATGCCCTATTCTATCCCCCTTATAGAAGTTTGTCTCCCCCTTTGAGGGCATGACTACGAATATGTATCTAATGTACAAGCATAAGACAACTGGAATGAAAATAAAATAACCTTTATAAGATTGCTTCAAACATTAGTCTAAGTCATTTGGACCTTCACAAGGGTTGGCATAACGATGCTAAATATTAGGTAAATCATTTGTAAATAAAAGATAAGATTGCTATCACTTGTAATTTAGGAAAAAATTGTGCTATAAGAAGGAAAAAAATCAAGAAAAAAAATTCGTTCACTCTAAAGTGAATCCAAAGACTATGTAAATGCAACTTTTTTAATAACTTAGCAGCTTATCAAAATCTATTTTTATTTTTTTAGCACAAAAAAATAAATTCAAAACAAACCAATATAATTTTTTTAAATGATTTTTATTCAATAAATAAAAACCATTTTAAATGAATAATATCCATCATAGTTGTATTAATAAAGTGATAATTACCTTTATTAGAGCTCTCGACTAGGATTTCTACAACATAATCATTGAAAAAACCACTTTTCACTCTGACCACATTTATGATTTTTCTTATTTAGAGGAGGATTTCTACTCAATTCATTCTAGACTATGGTTCAATAGGGAAGTGTGAAATCCCCTCCCATAGGAACGTGGTGATACGTAATCAACAAGAAAATGTTGGGGGCTCTGGTAACCCTCCAGAAAATGGTAGCAAGCAGGAACATCCAATTCTTGAGGCTCATTAGCAATCCTGCCTTAAGGGGAGATGTTTGCCCAAAAAAAAGGGTCAACCCTAAGTACATGATTCCTCCAACTAGGCTGGAGGGATACCACTAACATATGAAGGACCATGCCCTCATATGTAAATTCATAGATATTTGTCTCACAGAGAGGGATTTAGTGAAATGGATACAATTGAAAAGAAAACCAAAAGGTTGGATAGACTTGGAGCTGGGGGCCAAAGGGTTTTTCATGGTAATTTTCTCAAACCTAGAGGATAAGACTATGGTTTTTAAAGGTGGCCCCTATTTATTCAATAACACGATCCTATATATGAGACACTGAGAGGAATGCTTTAACCTAGACAAGGAATAATTCATGGCAACTCCAGTATGGGTACAACTTTTTTCATTGCTGGTAGATTTTTGGGACCCTGAAATCTTGGAAGATATTGGGAATTCCATAGGGAATTTAGTGAAGATTTTAGAGACCACTAAAGGAGGCCACTATATGTCATATGTGAGAATCTACGTATATATGAACATCCTATAATCACTTCCAGAATCAATAGAACTTGCATATCAAGATGAACTTTAGGTTCAATCACTAGATTATTAACGTGCCATTTAGGTTCTAGAGATTCCATGAACATGGGAATTTATTCAAATAACGACCACTCAAAAAGGGGGAAATGAAAGAGGAAGAATCGTGATGGATTTCTGACAGCTTCCAAAAGGTGGTAAACAAAAGGAGGAACCCTAAACAACAATGCCACATATAGAGCAGGAGAAGGCGATTAAGGGTAACACCTTTACAATGCTTGAAAATACAGAGGAGGAAATCATGCTACCCATTGACTTCATGGTAGTGGGGATGGTGGAGGAGTCCCCTTAGGGAAATCCCACCCTTAAGAGGAAATCCCCAAAAGCTTCAACAACAAATTTTGAGAGGTATGAGCAACTTAGGGTAGAGGAGGTTGAACCAATGGTGGAGGAGAATTTGGAAACCCTAAGTTTAAAGGAACAATTTATGGTAAATATAATATAGGAGTGGGCACGCATGGAACCAAAATCTATTCAAAAGGACCAAAAGAAGATTTACTACCAATTACATGTGCAGTGACAAAGTCAAGGAGGGACAAGAGAGGGAGAAACAAGAGTAGGAGGGGATGGGGCTAGAATATCAACACAAAGAGAAAGAGGTAAGGAACAAATCATCAAGGAAGGAAGGAGGAAAGGTAGAAGGACCACAAGGGAAGAAATTCCAAATGTAGGGTACTATCTGGTAAATTAAGGTCAAGTGGTGGCTGTTGAAGACCAAAATTGTTCCTTTTTGACACCTTCCTTCAACTCCATTCACTCCCTTCTCTTCATTTTTGACCATAATAATCCCAATTAAGTGTCAACTTGCAAGGTTATTTGAAAAAGTAGGTACTTAATCAACTTGTATTCATAGTTTCATTGTTTCCTTATTATTTGATTTAATATTAGCATAAGCTACTGGATTTCATCAATTTTGTAGCTAATGATCGATTTTGCAGCTTACTTGAAGAATATGTAGGTTCTGAAACATTAGTTGAGGAATGAAAGGTATGGACAGGTAAATGAAAACCGACATAACGATACCCACCTATCCCCATAATTCAACAAGATGATAGTGATGTCATATGAGTAGGTCAACGTGGAAGTCAACCCATCGGAAAAGGAGCCAAAGACAAATTAGGCGAGCGAGGAGATCGATGATAAGGATGAAGTTGATATTTTTCCTTATGATTTGATTCTTCATTAGAAAATCATGAAGAATTTCTATTTCATGTTATCTTATGTTATTTTTAGAGCTTCTATTGGGTAGAATAGGCTTAGAAATCTCCAAACAATTTAATGAAGGAGGTTATAAAATCTGCCTCTCGGCATGACGATGACACACATACTGGTTATTGTTTGAAATACAATTTGAAATAATTTAAGCAAGCTTGTTATTCCACTGTGTTGTGTGTTTAAATGCGTGTTTAATCTTTGTTGATCACTCATACCTACACTCACGGGAGGGCCCCTTGGGAGCTGTAAGATTTCATTTCATTTCTAGTTAATATTTCAATTTTGTAGCATTAAATTATCATAGCCAATCCTTCATAGCATTAATTTATCATAGTTAATATTTCAGTTTTGATTTTCAGAGAATGCTAGTGATAGTAAGGATATAATTTGTAATAGAGTTTGTTGAAGATTTATTTCATAGATATAATCATTTCATTGTGTGAAGGATGAAGAAAATAATAGAAAGGGATCTATTGTGCACATGCAAATTTTGAAGAGAAGAATAAATTAATTGCAATTAGAAGTATAATGTCTTTCAAGGATTTATCAGTGTGATTTAGATTTTCCATTGCGATATTTTATTTCCGCACTTAAGATTAGTTTGATTTCTGATAGTGTGAAGAAGATTGTAATTTTGTTGGCGTGATATTTGTTTCTGCAATCTAAGGGTAGCTTTCTTTTCTGCAAGTGTAAATATAATTTAGATTTGATTTTGCACCTTAGTTTAGCCTTATTTATGTGAGTGTGATATTTTCCTTCAATGCAAGAGTGATAATATTTTTATTTTAAGTGATCCTTAGATAAAACATGTGCATAAAAAGATCCTAATTCAATTCAGAAATTACTCACCTAATAAGGAATCCTAGCACAAATTGTGCACATACACTTCATTAGTTTACACGTCCTAGTCGATATTTTATGAAGTAATTTAACATAAATTAAATTACCAAACTTTTTGGTGCCGTTGACGGGGAAGTGTATATAAGTTTTTTTTTAGGAGACTTTTTATAAAAATAAAAATAAAAAAATACAAATGATAAAAATATATTTATGCATAGAGAAAGAGATTCTAGGGGTAGATTTATAAGTAGAGGTAGGAGTTCAATTCCAACATCACCACTCACCCCACCAAGAGCTCACAGTGCCACACCATCCACTAAAACCCATATTCCATCAATTGCAGGTAGTCATAGACTTCCTAAGGTACATAGATCTGAGATCCAACAAGAAGATTCATCATATTCTTCTACTAAAGTTGTAGTAGATGAACCTACATTTCCAACAAAAGGAGTAATCTTTCTATCTTCATTTGGAGAACCAATTTTAGGACAAGAATCAGAAGTCCCTAGTGAAGAAGAAGAAGAAACTTATTTTATTCCATTGATAGAAGAACCAAAAGAGGAGATAGAAAATCCAATTGAAGAACCCTATATCATCTCTGAGGAATCTACAATGACAGGGGAAGGAGAAGGAGAAGTACATAATGTGAATGGTGAATTTAGGATTGGAGGTGGAAGAGGTAATGGAGGAAGAGGGGGAAATAGAGGAGGAGGTGGAGGAAGAGGTGGTAGAGGAGATCCAAAACCTTTTGGGTTTCCCATCTTAGATGATGACACCACATTTATAATGAAGAATATCTCACACTCCATCCTCCCTAATTTCCATGGTGTAAGACATGAGGATCATGAAGAATTTATTTTTGAGTTTGAAGTCTTGTGTATATCTTATGACTACTTGCTTGATTCTCAAAAATTGAAATTGTTTCCAGCCACTCTTAAAGATGAAGCACTTAAATTTTTTATGGGATTAGGAACACATACCATAAGAACATGGGAAGAGCTGAAAAATGCGTTCTTAGACAAATACAAAGATTATTGTATGCCTCATAACCTTAAAGATGAAGTTTTTAAAATGATGCAAAAAGAGGATGAAAATATTGAAGACTTGGTTGAAAGATTTGCTTATAATGTTAAAAGGGCTAAAATGCATAATCTAGATGAAGAAACTCTGAAAGCTCTTTTGCTAAAATCCATTAGAGATGAGTGGATAGATATTATCAATTTAATGGGAAAAGAAGATGTTTCTCAATTATCATTTAGAGAAATTTGTGAATTGTGTACACACATTTCAAGAGGAAAGGCTAGAACCGGGAAAAATCCAAGAGACCCTGTTATGTCTAGGATTAATAAATCTACAACTGGGACAATAAGTAGAGCAGAAATAGGAAATTTTTTTGACAACTTCAAAACATATATCTTAGGGAGTATTAGTGAAAAATAGATACCCTTAAAATTCAAAACAAGCAAAAAGTTGAAAATGTTGCATTATCAAATTTTTGTCCTAAATGCAGAAAGAAACATGCTCTAAGAGAATGTCCTCTTGATAGTGTAGAAATATGTGCTATCTGTGCAGAAAGTCATATCACAAAGGAATTCCCTTCAATCCTTGGACTTAAAGCAATCTTGCAAAATGAAGCTGAAACAGGTAAAGCAGAGTCACTTTGTTTTATTGGTAAAAGACCATGGCCACCACAACAACCGAATATGGTACAAGGTCTTAATCCTCAATACCATTCATTTGCACAACCTCAGAACAATTGGAATACTCCAATGCCTTGGCAAAATTGGCCACCTAAAAATCCATTATGGACACAAGGTTGGCAGTATCCTCCTAGGAATCCTCAGTATAATCAATTTCAACAACCATTTATTCCATATCAACCTCCATATTATCCTCCTCAATCAAACTCCTTTCCAAAATCTCAAATTCAAACCCAACCTTCTAATCAACCACTTCAATTACCATCCATGTCATACCCCCAAAAAACCACTCAACTACTTGCTCAGCCACTTCCAAATCTGAATAATAAAAATTCATGACCTGTTTACAATATAGAAGGTCATAATTTTCAAGCTTTCATGATAACTCCATTAGATCTAAATAATGTCCAACTTAAATCTGGTAGTGTTTTGGAAAAGAAGTTACCATCTGTTGTTATTCAGGAATCTATAGAGGATGAAACCCTTGAGAAAGAAACATCTCTTAATCAAGAAGAAATTCCTTAGAAAGAAAGCACCCCTATACATGATACTTCAATAAACTCAACTCCCATTACAGAACAACCTTCTGTTTCTGTTCAAAATCCACCTTTTCCTGAAAGGCTAAAAATTGACAAAGGAATAGAAAAATAATTTGTGTTTATTTTTGTTTGTGGAAAACCCTGTGAACAGTTATTGAAACCAATGTTCCAGACTAGCTTAGTGAGTCCATCATCAGGGCAATGTGATTTGTATTTTGAGAAGAGAGAGCGTGAAATATATGTTAAATGAACTGAAGAATGTTTGCATCAAAATTCATTTGTTACAAGCTATAAGGTAAATATTAATATTTGCAAAGACAATCAGGGAGTTAAGCATTAAAAAACCACGAAGAAAAATAAAAGAAGTTAAAAAAATTCAATTAGTTGGAAAAAATGCAGATATTATGATGGGAAACCAACTGTTTAGAAATATATCTAGATCCAGGTATTACCATTGTAAAAACACACATTAATGGTGTTGAGATTCCAAACACATTGATTGATTTAGGAGAAGCTATCAATATCATGAGTAAACAAACTATGGATCGATTAAAACTTTTTAATCCTCAATCACAACAACAATACTATAGTTAGTAGATAGATCTGTTATCAAATTTGATGGTGTATTAGAAGATGTACCTGTCTCCTTAGATTCTTGGGAATATCCTGTTTATTTTATGATTTTAACTCCCAAGAATAATTTAGGAGGACACCCATTAATTCTAGATAGTCCATGGTTAGCTACAACTAATGCTTGTATAAGTTGTAGATATGGTGATATGTTTATTTCTAATGGAAGCTCTACTAAGAAATTCACAGTATATCCTCCTGCAAAAACAACAATAGAAGTAGAAAGTGAAGTTTGGATAGATGATGATAATGAAAATTTTGATATACAGAGGATCAAATTTTAAATTTGATGAATAATAATGATTCTTCTTCATATTGTGAACAAGAGAAAAATTTTCAAGAACAATGCAATGTTGAATATTTATCATCTCATCAAATGGATTTACATTCTATGGAAAAAATTGGTAATTCTTTAATATAAATCTTTCCATGAAAAACTTTGAACATTAATGATAATCTAGAAGAATCCCAAAATAAAGAATTGCTAAATATGTTACAAGAACATTCCTCTGCTTATGCATGGGAATACACTGATATGGAAGGAATTGCTCCTAATACTTGTATTCATCATAACTATATTGAAGAAAATTATAGACCAAATCGACAACCCCAAAGGAGGATGAATCCAAATCTAAGGGAAAGTGTTAAAGAGGAGTTACAAAAATGATTAAATGTGAATTTCATTTACCCAATATTAGATAGTGAGTGGGTCTCACCATTAGTGATTGTTCCAAAGCATCGATTATAGGGAATTGAATAAAGCTACCTTGAAAGATCACTTTCCACTTCCCTTTATAGATCAAGTCCTTGATACATTGGCACAGAAAAAATATTTTTCATTCTTGGATGGCTTTAGTGGATATAGCCAAATCCAAGTAGCTCCATAAGATCAAGACAAAACAACTTTTACCTATCCATGGGGAACTTATTCTTACTGAGTACTTCCTTTTGGATTATGTAATGCACCTACAACATTCCAAAGGGCGGTTCAAGGCATTTTTTCTAATCTAATTCATTATTGTGTGGAGGTTTACATGGATGATTTTACTGTATATGGTAATTCTTTTGAGGTGTTAGAAAATAATATATTACGGAGCAATGGAACACATAAAATATTGCAGAAATATAAACACAGAAAACACATAAAACAAGAGAGACACAGATATACATGGTTCACCCAGTTTGGGATACGTCCACGGAGAAACAACCAGTCCTTTCTTTTATATTATCCAGCAAACTGAAGAGATACAACCTACAGCAGATCTGCTATAACACCCTCTTGGCTCTCAATCTCCTCTCTCTTTCTCACTCAGAATATAGATCTACATAGATGCAATACAATTCCCTCATATATAGTGAGGGGTTGCCTTTTAGGGCAAAAAACCCTAAATTAAACATAACTTCTATCATCATATCTTTGCCTAATGAACGACCCAGATTGACTAGAAATTACTATACTTTTACAAGGCAATTTTACATCTATTCTTAGCTTTAGGGGTGCTACCCCCGAAACCCCCCACCAGGGGGGGTTCCCCAAAGGTCGTAGCCCCCCCCAGACCCCCCCTGCAGCAAATATTTTTCGGGCAACGTTGCCGCCCCATTTCAAACTAGGGTCCAATGTGGCGATACCTTTGAATATAGAAGATAATCAAGCTCCACACCCAACAATCTCCCACTTGGAGACTGATTATAGCAACTCCACCGCTGCTTCATTTGCTGGACAATGACTCCTCTTTGGACCTGGTTGTTTCTCATCTTCTTCATCATACTTGAAGACCAATTGAAACTGAGCATATTCTCAGTTTCTCCCTGGTTACAACTTTTGTTAGCATATCTGCAGGATTCTGGCTAGTGTGTATCTTTTCCAGCTTCAACTCTCCATCTTCCAACACTGATCGTATGAAATGGTACTTGAGCTGTATGTGTTTAGTCCTAGAATGAAATGTTGAGTTCTTTGCAAGATGAATGGAACTTTGGCTATCACTGTATAACGTGCCCATGTCATTCTCCTTACCCAATTCACCCATAAACCTTTGTAACCAAATCATTTCTTTACTAGCCTTTGTAGCAGCAACATACTCTGCTTCTGTTGTTGAAAGTGCAACAACACTTTGGATTTTTGAAACCCAACTGACAGTTGTTCCACCTACAGTAAATACATATCCTGTAGTGATCCTCCTATTATCTTTGTCACCTGCCATATCTGCATCAGCATATCCTTGTCGAGAAATGTTTGAACCACCAAAGTATAATGCTTGATTTGTGGTACCTTTCAGATATCCGAGAATCCATTTCACTGGCATCCAATGTTCCTTTCCTGGATTGTTCATGTACCTGCTTACAACTCCCACTGCATATGCAATATCAAGCCTTGTGCAGACCATTGCATACATTAAGCTTCCAACTGCTGATGCACACGGAACTTTAGACATATAATCCATGTCTTCTTGGGTCTTTGGGCACATTTCCTTACTAAGTTTAAAATGGCTAGCAAAAGGTGTACTAACTGATTTTTCATTGTGCATATTAAATCTTTTCAACACCTTTTGTATGTACTCATTCCGAGACAATGTTAGTTTGCAATTTTTCATGTCTCTATTTATTCTCATACCAAGGATTTGTTTTGCAGCTCCCAAATCCTTCATTGCAAATGAATTTTCCAATTTTCTTTTGAGCACATTTATTTCCTGCATGTTAGACCCTGCAACAAGCATGTCATCTACATACAATAACAATATAATATAGCTGCCATCATTTTTCTTTTTCAGATAGACACAATGATCAGAGTGACATCTAGTATAACCTTGTTAAAACATAAACTTGTCAAATTTTAGATACCACTGCCTTGGAACCTGTTTTAAGCCATACAAGCTCTTCTTCAACCTGCACACTAGTTTCTCCTTCCCTTTTACCTCATATCCTTGTGGCTGCTACATATATATCTCTTCCTCCAAATCCCCATGAGAAGGGTTGTCTTTACTTCTAACTACTCAAGATGCAAATCTTCAGCTACTACTAGACTTAGAATAGTTCTGATTGAAGTCATTTTAACAACAGGAGAAAATATTTCATCAAAATCAATACCTTTCTTCTGTGCAAACCCCTTCACCACAAGTCTAGCTTTGTACCTCTGTTTTCCTCCATCTTCTTCCTTCAGCCTGTAAACCCATTTATTTTGCAATGTAGTTTTACCTGCAGGCAACCTGACTAAGTCCCAAGTTTGGTTATGCATTAAGGAGTCCATCTCTTCTTCCATGGCTAGCTCCCACTTCTTCCTACTTTCAACCTGCATTGCTTCTTCATAACATTTGGGTTCACCAGAATCAGTCAACAATAAATAATATAATGAAGGAAAATATCGTTCAGGGGGTCTACTTATCCTGGTAGATCTTCTAACACCACTTTCAAGTGTTTGGGGTGCCTGTTGCTGTTGTGGTGGTTGCTGTTGTTGTGGTTGTTGATTATTATTATTTTTAGGCACCTTTACTTTTTCAGTGATCTCATCAAGAACTGTGTATTCCTTGTTTTCTTTTTCCTGTTTCTTTTCCTGTAACTGATTCTTATACAAGACCTTTTCATTGAATATTACATCTCTGCTCCTAATGATTTTGTGATTTTCATAATCATATAAGCGATAACCAAAATCATTAACACCATATCCAATAAAGGTATATTTCTTTGATTTTGCCTCAAGCTTTGTTCTATTTTCTTTATTAATATGGACAAAGGCCTCACAACCAAAAGGCTTTAAAAAAGAGTAGTTTACCTTTTTACCTATCCATCGTTCCTCTGGAACACCACCATCCAGGGAACTTGAAGGCCCTCTGTTTATTAGATAAACAGCAGTATCTACAACATCTGCCCAAAATTGTAAAGGCAATCCTACATGCAATCTTATGCACCTTGCATGCTCCATGATTGTTCTATTCATACTTTCTGACACACCATTTTCTTGTGGTGTTCTTGGAACTGTCTTCTCTCTGCGAATTCCATGATCTGAACAACACCTATCAAACTCATTGCTGCAATATTCACCTCCATTATCTGATTTGAGACAATTCAATTTCTTTCCTTTCTCAATCTCAACCAAATCTTTCCATTTCTTGAAAGTATCAAATACATCAGATTTATTCTTAATACAATAAATCCAAGTTTTTCTAGTTGCATCATTAATTAAAGTAACATAATAACGAGAGCCGCCGAGAGATAATACCTGAGCAGGTCCCCATACATCTGTATGCACAAGCTCTAATTTGCGCTCTTCTTTTCTTTCCCAACTCTGAGAAATCTGACTCTCTTCTGTTTTCCATAAATGAAATTCTCACAGAAGTCCAAATCAACATTCTTCAAACCCGACAACAAATTCCTTGAGTGAAGGATCTTCATCCCCTTCTCACTCATGTGTCCAAGCCTATGATGCCATAATGCTGCATCTGCTCCTTTGGAAGTTAAAGCATTAACAGAGTTAGAAATACCATTGCATAAATACAATGTACCAACCTTTTCACCTTTTGTTATTACCAGGGCTCCTTTGGTGACCTTCCAAGCTTTATCTATGAGTTGTCACACAACCTTCACCGCCTAACTGCCCTGTTGAAATCATATTTTTCTTCAGATATGGAACATGCCTTACCTCCTTTAGTAGCCATTGGTTTCCATTTTGCTGTTTTACAAGAACCCTACCCATTCCAACAATTTTACAGGGCTTATCATCACCCAAACGGACTTGTCCAAAATCTCCTTGAACATAGTCATGAACGTATTTCTTATCAGGTGTGGCATGGAATGAGGCCCCTGAATCTACCACCCAAGAATTTTCGAAAGAAAGAATCAAAGCATCTTGTAACACCTCACTTGTCACATTTGCTTCATGATTGTTTTCTTGCTATCCATCTCCTTCTTTTCCCTTCCGAGATCTACAGTCTTTCTTTAGGTTTCATTTCTTTCCGCATTTCCAGCAAACTATTCCCGATCTAGAGTTGGATCTGCCTTTCTGTGATTTACTGCGATATCCTGAGCTCTTTCCTCTTTCCATTTTTCTTCCCCTAGACTCTGCACTCAAAGCATTACCCGATGTCTCACCAGAGCTTTTCTGTTGCATTTCCTCGCTAAGGATAGCACCAACAAAATCATCAAACTTTAAAGTACTAGATCCAGAAATAGAGTTACTAATGGCCATTACTAAACCATTCCAACTTTCTGGCAATGAGCACAAGAATAACAGAGCTCTAACTTCATCATCAAAGTTTACCCCTACAGAACTTAACTGACTTGTAACAGTATTAAAATCATTTAAATGGTCTGCAACAGATCCACCTTCCGACATCTTCATATTAAATAAACGCTTCATAAGAAATACCTTATTTGAGGCCGAGGGTTTTTCATATAGTTTCGCCAACACCTTAATCAAACCCTCCGTCGTTGTTTCCTTCGAAATGTTGAAGGCAACCGACGCTGTGAGGCACAACCGTACTGTTCCGAGTGCCTTTCTATCGAGAAGGTTCCATTCTTCATCTGTCATACCTATTGGCATATTTGTTTTTCCGCCTAATGGTAGGTACAAATCTTTCTGATACAGATAATCTTCCATCTACATCTTCCACAACGAGAAGTTTTGGCCGTTAAATTTCTCGACCCTAAACTTACCATCTTCCGCCATTGCTCCCACTCGAACTAGGAACCCTTCTCTCTTACGAGTTTGTCAGCCAAAAAAAAGACCTTCGGCTCTGATACTAGTTGTTAGAAAATTATATATTACGAAGCAATGGAACACATAAAATATTGCAGAAATATAAACACAGAAAATGCATAAAACAAGAGAGAGACAGAAATACATGGTTCACCCAGTTTGAGCTAAGTCCACGGAGAAACAACCAGTCCTTCCTTTTATATTATCCAGCAAACTAAAGAGATACAACCTACAGCAGATCCGCTGTAACACCCTCTTGGCTCTCAATCTCATCTCTCTTTCTCACTCAGAATACAGATCTACATAGACGCAATACAATTCCCTCATATATATTGAGGGGTTGCCTTCTAGAGAAAAAAACCCTAAATTAAACATAACTTCTATCGTCAGATCTCGGCCTAATGAATGCCCAGATTGACTAGAAATTACTATACTTTTACAAGGCAATTTTACATCTATTCTTAACTTCGGGGTTGTTGCCCCCGAAACCCCCCACTAGGGGGGGGCTCCCCAAAGGTCGCAGCCGCCTCCCCTGGACCCCCCCCTACAACGAATATTTTTCGAGCGGAAAACTGGGGTCCAATGTGGCAATACCTTTGAATACAGAAGATAATCAGGCTCCACACCCAACATGGGGAAGCTCTTGAAAATTTTAAAAAAGTTCTCATTAGATGTAAATAAACAAATCTCTCAATAAGCCATGAAAAATGTTTTATGATGTTCACCGAGGGAATTGTTTTAGGCCACCACATGTCAGAAGATGGAACTAAAGTGGATGCATCTAAAGTAGAAGTCATTTCCAAATTATCAGTTCCCACTTATCAAAGAGATGTTAGAAATTTTCTTGGTTTTATTGGTTACTACAAAATATTCATAAAAAAATTCACAAAGATAACCTCTCCACTTTTCCAACTACTTACAAAAGACTATGAATTCATTTGGAATTCTGATTACCAAAAATATTTTGAAACATTGAAAGAAAAGATTTGTGAAGCACCCATCTTGAGAGGACCAAATTGGAGTCTCCCTTTTCATATTTCAATTGATGCTTCAGATACAACCTTAGGAGTTGTTTGGCTAATAATTTCATACATCTCTATATATTTGACAAATAAGACCAGTCTTCAATCATTCTTTCACACCTTGAAGATGAACCACCATTGCTGGTTCGAAACGTTGATCTAAAAAGAAATTGAATGCGATGGATCTGGAAGAAAATATACATAAACATGAGACTTGCAGAAACCTCAAAGACAAAATATTTGACTCCTTATGCCATTTATTATACGAGTAAAAAATTGATTGTAACAAAGTTGAATTATAATGTCACATAAAAGGAGTTTTTAGCTGTTGTACATGCCATTAATAAGTTTCAACATTATATCACTGGTTATGAAACTTTTGTTCACACATATCACTCTGCAATTAGATATTTAAGGAGTAAATCAATTACTAATGGCAGAGTTACAAGATGGATATTGTTATTACAAGAATTCAATATTACTCTTTTGGATAAGCTTGGAAACGAAAATATAGTTGTAGATTTTCTATTTAAAATCCAAAATGATAATAAGGATATTTTTGTAAAAGATAATTTTGCTGATGAATATATTTTTGCAGTATCTATTAAATCTCCTTGGTTTGCAGATATTGCTAACTATTTGGCCACATGAAATTTACTTTCATATTTGTCTCCTCGGGAGAAAAGGAAAGTTATTCAAACCAATGCATCTTATTCATGGATAAATGGAGAATTGTACAAAACAAAGCCTAATTTAATCATTCGAAGATGTGTCAGAGAAGATGAAGTACCGGAAATATTAAAGGCTTGTCGCGATGAACCATGTGGAGGAAAAATTGATGATAAAATAACTGCCTATAAAATCCTTCTCTTAGGATATTATTGGCCTTCTCTTTTTAAAGATGCCAAAGAATATGTTAAGAGATGTGATAGTTGTTAGAGAATGGGAAAGCATGTTCCTTCAAATGAAATGCCTCTACAACCTCAGGTACTTATTGAACCTATTGAAACATGGGCTCTGGATTTTGTTGGTCCCATCGTTAGGGTCTAGATTTATCTCAGGTTGAAAAGGTAAGATTCTAGGTCCACATCAAACCATGCTCAGCCTCGTAGCTAGCCCTATGAGGACAGGAGAGAGCTCTCTCTGGGTCAATATCAGCAAAAGATAATCGATGGGGCTTGAGATGACTGAAATAAAAGCTGATTTTAGGCTAGGTATGAATTACAAGGCTTTGATTTGATTTTTTGGGGGTTTTGTTGGAATCAAGGGGAAAGCAAATTTTGGGGTGCGGGGATTGAGGCTCAGTTCTGCAGAGATCTCGATGGGGCAAGGTAGGCGATCGTTTTGGCACTTAAATTTTAATGAGATGGAGGGAAAAGGCAGGTGAGGTGTTGAAGAGGGCAAGGGAAATCATGAATCCTCCCCAAACAGCTGAAAACATCAAAAAACTAAAGCAAACTTCAAGTAGAGCATTGCACTTTCAATGAATTCTACTTACACTCTTGTTTATTTAGTTCAGAAGAAATAAGATAGATAATGGCATACATAAAAAAAATTCACAATTACAAAGGGAAGCACTGTACCAACACAAATTTCCACATGAATCCTAAAGAGTGCTGCAAATCCTGGTCTCAATTCCTTAGCCAAAATACTGAAAGTGAATGTACAATGAAGCTCAAGGCTTTCTCAAGAGTCCAACCCTGAAAATGATTGAGAAATTACATGATATAGACAAGCCTAACTCCTTCCCATGCCTCTAGGAGTCGAGCTCATCATTCTAGGAGCTATTTCAACCATATCTAAACAAGGAACTGAAAAATAGGCAATGAAACAACTTGCCTCTAAATAAAAGGAAACTGATTCATTCACTATCTTTTCACCTTTTAGTGAATGAATCTACATGGATGAGTATAAATGTGCCCAAATTACATCAAAGTCATGAATTTACATCAAGATAAATCAAGAGTTACATGAAAAAGTGAAACTAGTCAAAACTGGGCGAAATTCTGAGCTGCTGAGTGAAAAATAGGCCAAATTTCCCTATGTGTCGCGCCTGGAACCTGTATGCGTAGCAAAAATTTGAGGTTGATTTTGAGGGTCTTCCCTAAGTCAAAATTGAGCTCAAGATAGCTCGTTGGAAAGCCTTACTCGTCTACTTTCCAACCCAAGTGTAATTTATGGATTTGGTGTCCATTTGCCTCCTCAAAAATCAAATCTCCCAACACTGCTTCCTGTGGGTGCAAAAGGTGGCAAAGAGGTCATTTTTTGTGTGTTTTTTATCCTTTAGGCAACCCAAAACTTGATGAAATCCTTAGGTAATTCATGAGCATGCATAACTTTTCATAAAAAATCTAGAAATGCAAAGTTTTCCTCCAGAGGATCTCCCAATTATAAGCGCGCGCCAAGTGGCGCTACGCGTTGGGCAGGAAAATCTGTTTTGAAGCCAAAAAATTCAAAATTGACAAAATTTTCTCCAAATTTGTTGAAATTTGGACTAAAGGTCCATCATCAAGTATCATGCTCAGCCAAAGAAGCTTCGGCCAAGATCATGCCTTTTCACGTCTCCTCGATGCCTTCTTCATCTATGTTGCCTGAGGTGAATATGAAGAGTTTGGTGCTTTTGCCAAATGTGTCAAAGTCAATATGGGACCGTGGGAAATAGGACAGTGGAGACACTGAAGTCTTGTCAAGTGGTACTTTGTCTTTCGAAAGCTTTTGGTTTGACAAACTTTGGGAAAAGGGACAGCCACTGCACTGTTTGGGGAAGTTGAGGTTTTGGGAATTTTATAATTGATATGAGAGAGGGAGAGTGATAGGGAATGGTAGGGTTTAGGGATATGGATAATAGGACTTGGGAGTGACTGTAGTGATGAATGAGATAATAGTGAGGGGAAGGGAAAAACAAGGTGATGGGAATAGAATGATTAACACCAAAACAAGTTTAAAACTCCAATTTCAAACACTAAGGGAGCATTTCTCAACAAGATAAGAAGGTTTGAGTTTTGGCATTCAAACTCTTATAATCAAATTCATATTTGACACCAAACATAGTTAATGACAATTACAAAGTCTCACAAACCAACTTGGAGCAAAGGAGGCCGAATCGATTTGAATTTGAGAGAGAAGGCAAGAAATTTTATGCTTTCAGCCTTGTGCATCGTGCGCCTAACCCAACACGCTGCGACCTCTGTGTGCGCCGCGCGCCTAACCCAACGCGCCGCGACCTCTGTGTGCACCGCGCGCGTGTAATTTTACACTGCAAAAGCAGGGCCAATGCGCCGTGCTGCTTGTATGCGCCGCGACCTCCACTCAATGCGCCGCGCAGCAGATACAACACACAGTCGGTCCTCTAAAACCCTGTTTTCGCTCCTCCAAACTTCAACTCGACTTCTCTCTTATCTTTGACATGCAAATGAAATTTAAAAGTGGAAAATATCTCATATAGCCATGGACTTTGATTCTTTCTTTTGACAAACCCATTTTTGCAATGTTTTAAACTTTGACACTTTCACATAACTCTGTTTTACTTGTTTCCACTTTGATTTTTTGAGCTGAATGATGAAACCTTGTCTATTTTTGCAGGGATGGTTGGCATTGGATTTCGGCAAAGGATGACCAGGGCTGCGCCTGAACATCTTCACAACTGAAAAACTTTGAAAATATACATGGCATTTATTGCAAAAGACGAAATTGACGATTTTTCTTCAAAACAGAGTTTTGAAGAAAAGTCATGATCAAGCGATATAACGATGAAATTTTGTGATGAAAACTTATTTCAAACTTCCCTCATGTGCCTGCTGGTATTATGGACACTTTGAAGACAAAATTTGCGAAACCCTAGACCTAATGACTGAAATGACTCTTTGCTGACCAAGAGGCCAAACAGGACTGTAAATGACTTTAAAATTGATTTTGATGTATAGACACGGACCAGAAAGTACATGACATGAGGGATATGAGTGACAAGACCCTTTCATCAGATGATCGATGCCCCTAGCGCAATGCAACTGAGTGAACTAGGTGAGACATCTAAAATGAAATGCAACAAAAGAGGTTTTGATCTCCGACGGAGGGCTAAACAGACCGATTCTAACACCATCAATCCACCATTAAGACAAGAAAGGTACATTCTTGTTTATACAGATTATGTCACAAAATGGGTAGAAGCTAAAGCACTTCCTTTTGCTACTGAAAATGTTGTAGCTTCATTTCCTTTTTAAGATATTTTCACTCGTTTTGGTGTCCCAAGGGAAATTTTAACAGATCAAGGTACTCAATTTACATCCAAGTTGGTGCAAAAGAAAATGGAGGAATACAAAATCAAACATCAGAAATCTTCTCCATATAATCCATAAGGAAATGGACTAGTTGAAGCTACTAATACAATACTTGAAGCAATTCTTACCAAAACTGTATATCTGCATAGAAGGGATTGGGCAGAAAAACTTCCTGAACCTTTATGGACATATCATACCACATGGAGAAATACAACAGGGTATATTCCGTATGAACTTTTTTATGGGAAGAAAGTCCTAATTCCTACTGAGTTCGAAATAAATACCTTCAAAACAACAGGCAAATTGGGTCTTGATCTATCAGAAGCCCAAAAACAAATAATGGATCAATTGAATGAACTTGATGAGATACGACAAGATGCTATTCATAGAACCAAAATAGTTCAACAACAAAGATCCATATGGCATGATAAGTTTATCAAAGATAGGAAGTTCCAACCAGGTGATTGGGCATTACTTTTTTATTCTAAATTTAAAGATTTTCAAGGAAATTTCAAACTCATTAGCTTGGTCCTTATGAGATTGAAACTTTCTTTGATAATGAAGCAGTCATAATTATAGCCATTGATGAAGAAAAAATAACTTTCCTTGTAAATGGTCATAGATTACAAATATATCATAAACCATTGATAAAGGAAGAGTTTATCAGCAATCTACAAGATAATCTTGATTTGAAGTTGGTCGGGGAAGATTCTTCTTCCTCTCCAACTTAGCCTTCTACTTTCTTTTCAAGACATATATCTATATCTATATCTATATCTATATCTATATCTATATATCTATATATATATATATATATATATATATATATATATAACAGGCGAACACAATTTTTTTTTGTATAAACATGAAAACCGACATTGTTGGCATGTTTATTCAGAAAATCTAAGTTGAAAACCAAGAATTCTTGGCAATCTAGATTTTCTTTTAAATTCCCTATTCTTGTCCCATATCTTTTATCCCTCTTTTGCATAAATAATACAACTACAAAATTGTAAAAAATCTACAACTTTCATGAAATTCTGCAGCTGACTTGACAGATTACAACCAAATAAAATGAAGATCATGGCTAAAGCAACTTGAGCAACCTACACAAAGAGAAAATTAGTAAGGTAGAATGAAATGTATGTAAATATTAGTTAAATAATAAAGGAAAAACATTGAGTTATGATATAAATAGATGATTATTTGTAAATGACCGTTGTTGCCATTTCACATAATCATTATCCTTGACATGACATGATATTGGTTCTTATGATCCAATTTCTAATGATCATACCTTGTTATAAGATTTGAATGAGTTATTAAACATTCCCATCGTTCGAATTTACTCCACTTCCTCCGTATATCATCCCATTTCTCCCGTACACTATCCCATTTCCTTCGCATTATATCCCACTTCCTTCGACTCTATTTCATCCTTCCTTGCCAAAAATATCTCAACTGTTACCCAAATCTCGTCCTTGCCAACTCCATAGTTTTGTCAAAAAGGGAAATTGAGGACTGAAACTTCTTCAACATGGGAGTTATTGTGTGTTCTGAGTCGAATGGAACCAAGTTTCTTGAAGCCTATCCATAGGTGAAGCAGCAATTGCAGCAAGCACGATGGTTACAGTTCTTTGAGAAGTTTGATGGGCATGACAAGGAGGTCACAAAGTCATTTTCTCGAGCCTATGATGGGACAAAAGCATAAATTAGAGATATTAGGTTGGTCTTGACATATTCGTTTATGGAGGAAGCTAAAGGATTACCCAGAATCAGGGAAAGTTGGTTTAAAAACTGGAAAATGAAAGAAAAAGACTGGTAAATCTTCCTTAAAAGCCCAGGTATGGACATCTCCATTTTTAAGAAAGGAATTCCAGTAACAGCTTTAAAAAGTAAATGGAGAAACTTATTGTTAATCATTCAAAAATTTATAACCTGTGAGGGTAGGTTTGGGAATATGTTCTTTTATCATGCTCGGTTGATGATGCATTTTATTGATGGCAACGAAATCAATTTGCCATATTTCCTGCTTTGTAGTTTAAGAAAAATGGTCGCTAACATCCAAAGGAAAATATAGTCTATTGACAGTGATCTTTACCATCATGAGTTAGTAAAAATTTTGAATGAAGTTCATTTGAGGAGTAACAATGATAATTGGGAGGATATTCTGGTTCGAAATCATTTTAAAGAAGCTAAGAAAGATGAATCGAGTTCCAAAATAAGAAGAAGCGTAATGAAATTTCCCTCAAACCCTAAACTCCAAAACAAAAGATTTACTTGCAAAATAAATACCACAAGGTGAGCATATACAAAAATACTCTGATGATGAAACCCCTCTTGCAAATGTTTTAAAGAGTCTAGAAAGAAGAAATATGTCAGTACCAATGAAGACCCATCAAAAGAAGGAACAAAGCAAAAAAACATTAGCAAGAAAAAGCATGCTCTCACTACTGAAAAACCATCAAGAAGAAGTGCACGAATTATGAAATCAGCCATTAAACAGTCTCCAAGTTTTGTTGATTTAGAAGAAGAAGAAGCAGAGAGAATACCATCACCAATTGCAAGTCCAACAAGAAAGACCCCAGAAATCGACCCTGTTCAACAAGAAATCTATGACTATATAGAATATCTTGAACATAAGGCCCAAGGAAAAGTTGTTGATTTATCCTCAAATCAAGAAGAAATTATGAGTGAAGAAGTTCATTTCAGCCCTCCAAAAGAATCTAGAATTGAAAATGCTCTTAAACAAGAAATTTATGAACTAGAAGTGTTAAACAAGTTTCTGAAGTAGGAACATGAAGCAATGAAGGTACAAAATGACATTCAAAGGACTCAAAATGATAATATTCTCCTACATCTTTGTCAATAGTACAAGAAAAACAAGAAGTTAAAGGCTAAAAATAAACTTCTCAAAAATAAAATTAGGAGTTTGCAGTGTAGGATTTTAATGAAGAAACCAAGGATGGAAACCAGAGCCAGGAAAACAGAGAATACTAATTTAGATCTTCTTGCTCAAGCTTTAGAGGTAGCTTAGTGACAAAGTAGGTCACAAAATTTTAAAATTTTGAGCATGAGGACATGCAATGTCTTCTGTGTGGGGGAATGTTGAAGACCAAAATTGCTCATTTTGACATCTTCCTTAATCCATTCACTCCATTCTCTTCCTTTTTAACCATAATAATTCCAATTAAGTGTCAACTTGCAAGGCTAATGGAAAAAGCAGGTACTTAGTCATATTTTATTCAGAGTTTCATTATTTCCTTATTTTATATAATATTTTCATAAGCTACTAAATTGCATCAATTCTGCAGCTAATGATCAATTCTGCAACTTACTTGAAGAATTTGTAGGTTCTAAAATATTAGTTGAGGAACAAAATATATGGACAGGTAACTGAGAATCGACATAACAATATCCACCTATCCCCATGATCTAGCAAGATGACAGGGATGATGTATGAGCAGGTCAACGTGGAAGTCAACCCAACAGAAAAGTTGCCAAAGACGAATTAGGTGAACGAGGAGATCGATGATAAGGATGAAGCTGATATTTTGCTTCATGATTTTCTTCTCCGATAGAAAATCATGAAGAATCACCATTTCATGTTATCTTATGTTATTTTTAGAGCTTCTATCGATTAGAATAGGCTTAGAAATCTCCAAACAATTTAATGAAGGAAGTTATAAAACCTGCCTCTCGGCACAACGATGACACACATAATGCTTATTGTTTGAAATACTCTTTGCAATTATTTAAGCAAGCTTGTTACTCCATTGTGCTCTATGTTTAAATGCGTGTTTAATCTCTGTTGATCGTTGCACACCTACACTCACGGCAGGTTCCCCTGGGAGCTGTAAGGTTTCATTTAATTTATAGTTAATATTTCAGTTTTGTAGCATTAAATTATCATAGCCAATCTTTCATAGCATTAAGTTATCATAGTTAATCTTTCATTTTTTATTTTCAGAGAATGCTTATGACAATAAGGATAGAATTTGTAATAGAGTTTGTTGAAAAATTATTTCATAGATCTAATCATTTTGTTGTGTGAAGGATGAAGAAAATAATAAAAAGGGATCTATTGTGCATATGTAAACTTTGAAGAGAAGAATCATTTAATTACAATTAGAAGTATACTTTATTTCAAGGCTTTATCAGTGTGATTTATATTTTCCAATGTGATATTTTATTTCTGCACTTAAGATTAGTTTGATTTCTGATAGTGTGAAGAAGATTGTAATTTTGCTGGTGTGATATTTATTTCTGCAATTTAAGAGTAGCTTTCTTTTTTGCAAGTGTAAAGAGAATTTAGATTTGATTTTTCACTTTAGTTTAGCCTTATTTATGTCAGTGTGATATTTTCCTTTCATGCACGAGTGATAATATTTTTATTTTAAGTGATCCTTAGATAAAACATATGCATAAAAACATCCTAATTCAATTCATAAATTGCTCACCTAATAAGGAATCCTAGTAAAAATTGTGCACATACACTTCATCAGTTTACAAGTCCTGGTCGATAATTTATGAAGTAATTTAAGACCAATTAAATTACCAAACAGTGGCATTCATGGGGATTTTCTCCTCCCCTCAACACTTCACTCAATTATGATAACCACCTAGAACATTTGTGTCTGAATGAGAGAATGAACAAGAAAAAAACTTCAATAGTTATATCGTTATCATACCCACTTACATTCCCACTTGCCACTATTAAACACACACATGGCAGCAAATGAATATGAAAAATAAAACATGTGAGTGTATTTTTTATTAACAAATGATATATATTTATAGTACATGGTTTGACCATTGGGTTCCACATCCCAAGGTCTCTTGGACTTCCTTAGTCTATTCCGCTTCCACACTAACCCATAGAGGATTAGGTGTCCAACATTCCCCCCCTTTAATCCGAAGGGTTATGTATGAGTCCAAGAAGAGAGTTGTAATACAAAATGTGCAAAAATGCATGGAAGCACTAGGCTGAATGTGCTCTCTGAAATGTTGGTATAAAGGGCGGTGGTTTAAGGATGACCACCAACACTGGAATGCTTAATGTAATTCCTAGAACTCTTCCAAAACTGGCAAGAAGCTGAAGTCTTCTGCTAGAGGAAGTGCTCCTGTTGTTTTGAAGAGGGAAACCTTCAACCATGAAAGGGAGGTCTCACCTCGCATAAAAGGGAGAACTTCAACCTGAAAGGGGAAGTCTCAACCTGTGATGGTTTAAGGATGACCAACAACTCTGGAATTCTTAATGCAATTCCTTGGAACTCTTCCAAAACTAGCAAGAAGATGAATTCTTCAACTAGAGGAAGTGTCCCTAATTCTATTCCTGGAATTCTTCCGAAACTGGCAAGAAGTTGAAGTCTTCTGCTAGAGGAAGTGTCCCAGATTACCAGCTGAAGGCATGCTCAGGGGCATCTTTGTCTCTGGCTACAACTCTGAAACTAGTGTGGCAGGTTATGGCTCAGGCTCGCTTGATGTGACTTTGAAGCTTGTATATGACCATCATTTCCCCCTGTCAGATACAAGGTGAGATGATGGATAAAACTCAACTGCAAGACTGTTCAATACTCTTGAACAAGTTCTGACATGTGACTTGAATATCTTCTTCACTGTTGATGCCCATTGCCAAGAAGCAATCCATCCAAGATGAATCTTTGTTCTTGTAGGATGCTTGTTTCTGAAGCATCTGTGTGAAGAATGATTAGTTTTATGACAATGCTTACATGGATGAAGATCAAAACAGTGATCTTTCATATGGCCAACTCGGTCATAGTGTTGGCATTTCTCAATCTGTTGTGGTTGTTGTTGCTATGGAAGAGGGGCGGAATCTGGAATAGCTGGAGGTGAACTATCATGAGGAGCAAGTGAAGATGAATCGTCCTGAAGAAATCCAGCACTATGAAATTGGATTGATTTGGAGTAGTCTGGAATATGAAAGGACAAGTCCTTGTCATATATAATACCAGTTTTGTGCTTGTTATGGACAAGCTCTTCCTAAGGTCTGATGATGGGCTTGGGAGGTGCACGCTGAACTTCTGCATCTGCATGTAACCTTGCTGCTTTAATGGGTACTAAATCTGAATGAACTGTAACATTATTATCTTGCTGTTTATGGGAGTCTGTTTCATTTTTCTGAACAGAAACAGGTTCAGAATGATGACTCCACTGCTGTAATTCTTCCTGCTGCAGTTGAGATTCAAGCTGAAAAAAATCAATCTGTTCTTGTGCATATTGTAGACAAGTATGCATTTCAAAGAGAGACTCTTTGTTGATTTCGACTATGTTTTTGATACTAAAATGTATTAGTGTATTCAGTAACTCTAATACTCCATAAAGTCTTCCCATTTTATCAACAAATCAAACTCTGTTAAATCTACTTATTTTCAAAGATATTAGAAGTTGCTCCAATTTCTATTTGCACCAAGTTTTGGCTGAATGGTGAAATCATACAAATTTTGGAATAAGGGGATAACTTCTATATGCTTTAATACGCTACGGGAACTTCAACACTGAACACAAAAACTATAATAAGTTTTAAATACAATGCCACAACTGGGGCAGCAACAACTGCAAACTTGCTTGGATCCTTCAAATTTCCTTCACTTTCAAAGCAAAAATGATGGCTATCAAAACTTAAACAACTATAGCACCATGTCATGGATAGGACTTGAATGCTCATATATAAATGCTTTGACTAGGGTATGAACCAATAGTCTCTGATCTTGCCACTTCCTTGAAATAAAACAATCTGCCCTCATATATCACACAGAATTTATGGAAAGCTAACAACACATATGCCAGAATACAATATATATAAAGAGTCAACGATACCTCCAGTATTCCAATAAGAATGATGAACACAATAGTGACCCACTTGTAGGAGCTACGCACCAATGAAAGGATTATTCCACATGTTCATGCAGGTATGAACGCATAGAGATGAACTGACCAGCTCGTTGCTTTAACACACAACTTCTCTTGTGCGAGTCTCTCTCCTCTCCATGTCGCTGCGAAACTATTCTGCGATGCTTCTGATTCTCCAGACTTTCAAATCTATAGCTATTTGATCATATCAATCATGTTGAGGCGTTTGCAAGATAAGACAGAAAATATATTCAAACGGTTAAACACAAATATTTCACACACGGCCTCTATCATATGATTGATCTTCACAATATATATCGACCAGAATATAACTCCAATTCCTAGTCAACACATGTTCTTAATAAAAATGATTTAATGTAGGGTCGTTTAGTGTTCCACCAATGATCAACACTCCAACATCATCCACAGTCTTCCACCAAAAGCATAGCAACGTTTATGTGCATTCAATTGTAGCCAGCACCGCATTCACCATACCATTGTATATATACCACACAACAGAGATGCTTCATGGTATTCACAGTATGGAATTTACTACAAAGAACTCAGTAATCGCACACAGATTTCAAAATAGGCACATTGTCTTTGCAAAGCATGCAACACATCATCCATCAACGCACACATGATCTTCATTGTCTCACGGTCAGCTTCAACATATTGTAGGTATAGAAACGACCAACATAGTCAAGGTCTTCCACTGTGTCTTCCACTGTGCATTCCTCTAGCAATATGTCATTCAACGCATAAAGAGCAACGAGGTCGAGTGTGGAGCAATGAAAGGAGATATTTGCTCAGCTGTCTGTGGAGTTTTTGTATAAATATCGCCTGGTTTGCAAGCAATGAAACGACTTTCTTTCCTCGACTTATTTCCTATCAAAGTAGGCTGAGGTGTCTCTCACGCAGAAGCAGCCACGGCTGGTTTTCTGTAGTAAGATTCTCATTTTGCCATCGATGGCTTTCTATTTCTACAAACGCATCTGGATAAACTTGTGCTTCACCCTTTCTTTCATGGAGGACTGGCTATATGAAACCTGTAACATTTATTGCAACGAGTCTGTTCCAAGACTCATCTTGGTCATCCGAAGTCGTTCCTACAATGGCAGTGTCTGCAATCTTTATACGAGAGCGTTCGTTGATATTCTGGGACCACAAGAAGAGCCCTTCCACATTGATGAGTGCATAGTTGTCGATCAAACTAATACATCCGATGCTTCATACAGAGTTGTCGCTGTCAGGAAGAACGAAAGGGATAGGAAAGGCCGGATCGAGAGACAGATGGTGCAAATTTATGCATCTTCTCAAAAGAGATGGAATATCGTGGGATTACAGAGCACAGAATCTCGATTTCACAGCACAAAATTTATTCAGCTCTACTATCCGAAACCGAATTCAATCACAGGACTACTAAATTCAACGATCTGGAAATGGCGGAATGGGGTATGGCCGAGGTGAGCAGCGCAGATGATTTGGCAGTTTGGAGAGATCTATGAGCAGATTGAGAACGCCCAGCAACAACATATGATGGAATTGAAGAAGTAGTGCATAGAATAACCCAATTCAACCGTTCAATGTAGTGAAACTGATAATGGATTTTGGGAATCTCTGTCAGAACCCACAAGGAGGAGAGCAGTCCAAGTACTTCAATAAATGTTGAATTCTGCCCTCGGATACCACCATCCGATGCAGGCAGTCAATGAAGTTTCTCCTCTTCCACATTTGTAGCAAGTCCATGCATGTCTGAGTAGGTAGGAAGGGGCGTTAAGGTCCCTACGGATAGGCGCAGAATGAGGAATAGAACGCTCAGTTCTGACAAGCATATAGGGAAAAACTGATAGGCATAAAACGCATATTTCGATCAAGGGAGGTTTTCACCTCAAGCTCTGACACCAGTGCGCAGAAAGGATGTAAGTGTTCCTTCAATGGGTAATGGGAAGGGCGCAGGAATGGGAAGGGCGCAGGAAGGCAAAGTGCTCAGGAGCATCAAGGACGCATGGAGCATTACAGGTAATGAAGACCAGGCTAGCCCTATTCAAGGCAGCTCAAACCAGCTGTGCAAGGAACAACAACATGGCATTTTTTTTTTCTTTTCTACCTAAGGCATAAGCTGTGAGGAAGAAAAGTGAGGAAGAAAACTACACAGGCCACACATCATTGCTCTGATACCATGTTAAACACACATGACAGCAAATGTATATGAAAGATAAAACATGAGAGTGTATTTTTTATTAACGAATGATATATGTTTATAGTACATGGCTTGACTGTTGGATTATTTATATTTAATATATAAATATTTAATATTTATATATTAAATATTAATATATAATTTAAGATTCTTACATTAATAAAAGTGTCAATTTAAAGTTAATTACATATAGTTTATACTATATAATAACAATTGTTAGGTTAATAGGTATTTTAAAAAAAACTCTTATTAATATTAATTGTAAATTGATTAGTGGCCTATATAGTGTTGGTCTATTCATTGGACGTAGTGAAGCACATGCAAACTGTTAGACTACAAATTAACTCACAGAATAAAATGAATACGATCCTAAGTTCCTATCTATAAGCCACTAAATTCATTTTTATGTTAAATATACTGCATAACCTACCCAAATAATACATATGGTTGGTAAGTGAGATTGTGAGTTAAAAATGCAGTCACGTCTCATCTACAGAGTTCACAGACTTAGACCTGTACATGAAATAGTTTGTCCAACCTGTATTTGAAACATTGCATGCCATCGTCTTGCCCGGGATATCATAAATTGAATAAATATATATATATATATATATATATATATATAATAGTTTCTCCAACCTGTATTTGAAACATTGCATGCCATCGTCTTGCCCGAGATATAAAAAATTGAATATATATATATAGATTACAATAAACCTAGTTTTATATTTAAAAATTATAACATAAACCAAATTGCAACAAAATTTGTAGTCCAAACAAAAATGGTATCACCAAATTCTGGTGAAAGTATCCCCTTAAAAACAAACATTAATACTCGGAATGCAGGGTATTCTTTAACATTCCAGTTACATGCAGAGTTCTAGATTCATGGTACTTACTCTGAGCTAAACCCTCCATTTACGCTCATGCTTCATCGATGTGATAATGTTGAGGCGAGCTTCATCGATGTGATAATGTTGAGGCGACAAAAGGACGCAATCAATTGAAAATTAGCCGTCATCAAAATCACAACGCCATCATGAAATTAATATTTTTCAGGGGAGGAGGAGATTTCTAAGGTGCAGATCTCTGCGATGTTACTTTCCAATCAATTAGTCTGATGTACATCACCATCATTGCAAGGGTTTATTAATTAAGGCCATGAACAATAATATGTTGACCTAATAACTAATTAGTTTGAAGATAAATAAATTAAATTATTGTTAAAAAAATAATAAAATTTAATTTACAATATTAAACTACAAAAAGCTGGTAAATTTTTTATTCAAATCCAAACTAATATAAGTTTGAAAAAAACCGATACATTATTTAGTACCTACAACCTAAATAATAATGACACATCGACATAGGCATAGGAAGGGCAACAATATATTCTATTTTCACACTGCACTCTCAACGGGCATATTAGGTGCCGCACTATTTTGTTTATTACTCTCTACCATTCTTGGGAAATGTGTCAACCATTCTTAGGAAATGTGTCAACCCGTTCGAACGATTGTATGGTAGGGTTAGGTTTCTTTAATTTTTTATATTATTTTTAATTTCTCTCTTTTATGTTATAGAAAAGAATGTTTGAAAACATATTTTAATAGAATAGGGACACAACTTTGAATGAGAGGATCAAAGATTATAATTAACATAAATATGTGAATATTAATGAAACTTGGAATCAAATCTTTTAATCCGAACAAAATTTAGTTATAAATAGTTATATAATTAAATTTTGAGAAATATTTATAAACATTAAAATGCTTATTTCAAATTCATTTTACATTCTCAAATTTAAAAGAAAATTTTCAAAAAATAATGAAACTATAGCTTTATTATTATTATTATTATTGATTATAAAAAGAATTAATATATGAGTTAAACATATATGCATTTAAAACTACATGTAGCAATATTCTTAATTATGAATATTCACTCCATTTTATCATGAAAATTCTTAATTTATAAATAGGCTTTATTACAATACCATGGGCCACTGCCATGGCATACTAATATCACATGCCCAATAATATCACATGCCTAAAAGACTATCGCTCATATTCATATGACATTTTTTAAATTAATCAATTTAATTAAAAGAATAAAAAGAGCATAACTACTTTGAAGATAAATCTCAACTTTTGATACGTGTATATTACTAAGAATATTCTAGGATATTCCATGGAGATTAAATCCCTACCATCCACCTATTAATTTTTGATAATTAAATTAAAATTTTGAAAGTCATATTCCAAAATAAATATGTATATAAACATAATTAATTAACTAATTACAAAGTTTCATAAAAATAATTTATTTTGTCACTTCATAAATCTATAGTTTAAATAACTTTGAATGGGGTGAAAAGGGAGGAAGGAGGAGCTGAAGGTGGCATCTTGTCATCATCTCAAGCATTAGATGAGGGAGATGTGTATGCCACCCTGCTCATTAAAAGAGACTTGGTGTTAATTACATTCATTATGGATATGACTTCTCACCTTCATGATTACTCTCTTGTATCCATCTGAGAGCTCAACTCTCTAGGTATTGATTTTGGGAAGTTTCCTGAGAGAATCCTGTGTTGGTTAATAATCGTGACTAGTATAACAACTGATGGCATGGTTTAATGGTTTATTGCTTTGGTAAGTTTTTCTATCCTCTCGCTCTGGTCGGATGGTGTTTGGGAAGTTTTCCATTTTCATCTCTAGAGGAAATTTTCAGGCATTCATGTTTCAACAATGTTTTCCTTAGGGGAAGGACCAGGGTGTTCTGGCATAACTCCTCTTAACCTCCGTTCATTTCATTTTTTCTCCATTTCCACTCTGTTTCTCTCTGAGAGTTTGGTCTTAGGCGAATTTTATATATGTTATCTACTTTTGGCGTCTCATCACGCTAGGTTTTGACTTATTAGTCTAGAAACAACATCTCCCTCCTTTGACTTGGGGGACACTCTTTGTTCACAGTATGCAATAGAGCTCTAGTTCACTGAGTGACGGAAAATTCAGGTATATTATGTTTTCATTTGGGCTACTCTTCATTTGATTTCTCGTGATTTGGTCTTCCTATTATCCTTCATGGAAATTTTACATAATTATTCATATCATCCCTTTTTTGGGACTACCATCTTTGGGGTAGTCATTGGCTCTGGTTATCAGGTGGATTGTGGGTCTACTATGTTCGAAGTGGTTTTCATACCCCACTCCTAGTTTTTTTATTAGCATGGGGTGATTGAATGAGGCTCAAGTCAACTCATCTTTTTCCAAGATGCCTAGACAATGTGCTTGCTCACATAGAGTTGTTTGTGGTAGAGGTGTGCATGGAGGGTCAAGTTCCAAGGCTACTGCACAATCATCTTCCCAAATCCATCACATGCAAATACCACCTAAGATTCAACATGAAATTATAAAAGCTAAGGAGGAGATTGTCGCTTAGGCGCTAAGGTATTCTCCATTGTTGCTAACTTGGTGTTGAATATTGAGAAATCAAGGGGTAGATAAAATCAATTCCTTCATACAATTGACCTATAATGGACACTGAAATCGCTTTTGGATGAAGTCCTCGTTGAGAGGAATGATAGAAAAGATGAGATACTATTATTGATGGATGAGCTTCAACTTCAATTACGGGAAATGGATAGTCACTTGGAAATGATCGACACTGTCATTTTGCATGGCAAGGGGACATCCCCTGCTAACAATCCTATGATTCTTGAACCCATTGAGGTTTCCACCTCCTCTTAAATTTCCAAATGTTTTGAGGACATATGTTATTTTCCTTAAAATTTTAGTATATCTTTTAGACAAAAATTAGTATATCTATGGAGAATGAAACTTAAGTGGAGGGGAATTAAAATTACTAACTACCATTCAAACTATTACCTTTCGACAAAAATATATTATATCTGTATATTATTTTCAAATATAATTACAATAAATTTAAATAAAAAACTTCATAATTAATTATTAATTAAATAACTAATGGAAAAGCTTCATAAAAATAAGTTTATAATATCACTTCATAAATATATATATATATATATATATATATATATATATATATATATATATATATATATATATAGATATAGATATATTAAATATTGAGTTGATTCATTGTAATGCAATTACATATAAATCTATTTATATGTGAAATTAAACACAACTTTAATAATGTGTTTTTATTATATAATTTTTTGATAAATTAAGTTAATTATATAATTTTTTAATATTATATATATATATATATATATATATATATAGATATATATATATATATATATATATATATATATATATATATATTAATTAAGGTTTTTATTTTAATTATATCATTTTATAAATCTATAGTTTAAATGAATATCAATACAAGTTGATTTACTATGATACAATTACATATAACTTGTATATGTAAAATTAAACACAACTTTAATAACGTATTCTTATATATATATATATATAGAGAGAGAGAGAGAGAGAGAGAGTAAATAGTGACAAGGTGTTATGTTAAGGTACTTTATGGTGTAAAGGTCATTGGTTCAAAATTCCATTGGAAAAACTCCAACCATGATGAATGCTAGTGTAACCCAGGATGGGTGCGATGCCCAGGTGATTTTGATGGCTTAGATACCCCTAGGTCACAACTCCTTAAGCCACGACTAGGTGCATCAGTCATCTCAAGACTCAAATTACCTAACACACACATTCAAAAAAATCAACATCTCTCAATCTAGAAGTTAAAATATGCTTAAAAATTCACAAGGCTCTAAGCCAATACAACATTACAACAATATTTATTGAGGTTGTATTCTAGTTATTCATATTAATAAATTTTATATATATATGAAGAAAAGAAATCAATATCTCCTTGAATCCAAGGGCTAGAGTATACTCACTTAAGAGTTTGAAAGCCTCTAAGCCAACGCAACATTAAATCAATTTTATTGAGACATTATAACTCATTATGTCATTAGTGAGGATTTGAACTTGAATGAGAAATATAAAAACCATTCTAGCCAAGCACCCCAGATAACCCCAATTTACTTAACATTTTTTTATAAATATTTATTATTAATATTTTCTTAAGTTAAAAAAAAATTAAAATCTTACATTAAAAACCACTTATTAAATAAATGTTCTTTAATTAATTCAAAATAACGATGGCAAAATAATTTTTTTTTTAATTTAATTTGTAATTTTAAATAATTTAAACAAAAAACAAAAACATGTACTCTTGCTATTATAAAAATCTAGTTTGAAGGCCGGTACCTTGTACGGCATATGCTAGACATTCTACTACAATTATCTGAAATTTCCACAAAATACTATCATGATTGACCCATAAAACTACAAAAATACTATTCTAAATTGCTTACATCAATATATTCTCAAAAAAACACCACCAAAGACTGATTCCATCCATATATTCTAAAAAAACACCACCAAAAACCGTGTATCTACATAACATAGCAAAAAACTAAGATCTTATTGAAGCTATAGTTCCTCCATGACAGGAGTGACCTAGACTCTAGTTTCTTCCTTGTTGAGCTGCTCCGGGTTAAATTCATGATTAACAACACCGTAATTGTTGTCCTCCTCCATATGTTTTGCAATATCGAACTGTTTTAGGCTACCCTCATTCACTGGATTGCATGTTGCATATGTTAGAGCAATCAGTGCACGGCTAAAAAACAATACAAGCAACAACATATACAATCATACAAAAGACACAGAAGATTAACGTGGTTCACCCAACCAATTTGGGCTACGTCCACCAAACATAGGCATCGGCAATCTTTATTATCAAACAGGAGATTACAAATATTCAATTTCCTCACAAACTCTCACGCACATCCCAATCCGTATGGACACCTTTTTATAGCTAAGAGAATCTAACTGCCTCATAAATCCTCTTACAACAAATATAGGATGCATTAACTCTCTCCCAAAAAAATAGAGCTAATATAGCAACACAATCTGATTGTTGTCACCTACTGAGATTTTTGCCTATTTTACTAAAACCAAAAATCTCAACAATCTCCACCTTGACAACAATTAGCCTGATGCCCTGTTTCTTTATTATTTATTTTTTCTGCAAGCCAAGAGAAGCCAAACACCAACGCAGCTTCTCTAACAAAACTGGTTTCGTGAACATGTCTTCACAGTTTTCCTTTGTATGCACCTTTTCAAGAGAGACTCCCCTTTCAGTGATAACCTGTCTTACAAAATGGTACTTTATTGGTATATGCTTTGATTTACTGTGATAGGCCGGATTCTTAGCCAAATGTATTGCACTTTGACTATCACAAAGTAACTTGATGTTGTCCTGTAACCTACCAAACTCACCAAGCAAACCTTTCAGCCAAACCGCTTCTTTGCAAGCATGAGAAGCAGCAATGTATTCTGCTTCAGTAGTGGATAAAGCAACAATGTTTTGTAGCTTTGACATCTAGCTAATAGCTCCACCTGCAAGAGTAAAGACATACCCTGAAGTTGACCTTCTCTTATCCAAATCACCTGCAAAATCAGAATAAACATACCAGCAAACAAATTCACTACTCTTATTGTAAGTGATACAATAACTACTTGTGCCTCTCAAATACCGAAGCACCCATTTCACTGCTAACCATTGTTCTTTACCCAGATTTGCCATATACCTACTGACAACCCCAACTGCATGTGAAATATCTGGTCAAGTACAAACCATCGCATACATCAAACATCCTACTACATTGGCATATGGAATTCGAGACATATAATCCTTTTCTTCATCCGTATTAGGACATAAACTGGAAGAAAGCTTAAAATGGGAAGCTAAAGGGACTGACACAGGCTTCACATTGTTCATACCAATCCTCAAAAGTATTTTCTCAATATACTTCTGTTGTGATAGCCACAGCTTACCATTGCTCCTATCTCTGAAAATCTCCATGCCCAAAATCTGTCTTGCTGCTCCTAGATCTTTCATATCAAATGTCCTTGCCATCTGAGTCTTTAACCTGTTGATTTCTTCAATGCTTTTGCTTGCTAAAAGCATATCGTCAACATACAACACTAAGATAATGAACATGCCATTACTTAATTGCTTAAAGTAAACACAATGATCATATTCACTTCTTATATATTTTTGACTCAACATGAAAGAATCAAAATTCTTGTACCACTGTCGAGGCGACTGCTTCAGACCATACAATGACTTCTTGAGCTTGCAAACAAATTTCTTATTGCGATGCTGAACAAACCCTTCCGGTTGTTCCATATAAATTTCCTCATCTAAATCTCCATGTAAAAATGCAGTCTTAACATCTAGTTGCTGTAATTCTAAATCAAGCAAAGTGACTAATGCCAACAGAATGCGAATTGAAACTATTTTAACAACTGGTGAAAATATCTCATGAAAGTCAATGCCTGCTTTCTGAGAAAACCCTTTTGCAACCAGCCTTGCTTTCTATCTGTCCTCCGAATCATTGACACCCCGTTTCACCTTGAAAACCCATTTACAGCCCACAGTTTTCTTGCCTTTAGGAAGTTCAACCAGATCCCATGTGCCATTCTTACCTAAGGCCATCATTTCGTCCTTCATAGCTGCTTTCCGTTTGTCACTTTTCGAACCTTCTATAGCTTCCTGATAGCACAGAGGTTCATCATCATTAGCTGTAAATGCAACTGAAGTAACATAATCATCATACCTTTTCGGAGGGCGTTTGATTCTTGTAGACCTCCTTAAGGATGTTTCTGGTGCTTCCACAATTGGCTAACTACCATCTGTAGGAACTTCTTCATGATCACCATCTAAGACCTACTCATGACCTACATCTGAACCCTGTTCATAATCTGATTTTGAAACCTGTTCATGACTAGAATCTGAACTATGGTCATCATGACTATCATTAGAAGTGTTGTCAAACTGAATGTGCTGAAAATCAGATACATCATCCTGTTTCAATTTATTATCTACATCTAACTATACAAGAGAGGATTCATCAAACTTTACATCTCTGTTGATGATGATTTTGCGGGTAGTAGGATCCCACAATCTAAATCCCTTTTTTCCATCACCATACCCAACAAAGATATACCTTTTTGATTTTGGATCTAATTTAGTTCGCTGATGTTTAGGCACTAGAGCATATGCATCACAACCAAACACTCTGAGTTTAGAATAATCACAAGGGTGTCCTTTCCATACCTCTTGAGGAATCTTGCAACCTATCGCTGTCGATGGCGACCGATTTATCACATAACAAGCTGTAGCCACCGCTTCTATCCACAACTCCTTCTGCAAACCAGCGTTACTCAGCATACTCCTTGCTCTCTCCAAAAGAGTCCTGTTCATGCGTTCAACAACTCCATTTTGTTGAGGAGTATAAACAGTAGTCTTATGTCTCTCGATCCCTGCATCCTTGCAATAGTTTTCAAACTCCTTGGAGGTAAACTCACCACCATTGTCAGTTCTTAAACATTTTATAGTTCTACCAGTGATGTTTTCTACCAATGCTCTAAACTGCTTGAAAACTGTAAAAACATCAGACTTCCTTTTCAACATGTAGACCCACACTTTCCTAGAAAAGTCATCAATAAACGATACAAAATATGACGAGCCACCATACGAGGTTGTAGGTGCTGGACCCCAAACATCTGAATGGATATAATCAAGTATTCCTTTACTAGTATGTTTGCCTGTTTTAAACTTTTGCTTACTTTGTTTGCCAAACAGACAATGTTTACAGAAATCTAACTTTCCAGACCTTAGATTAGGAAGTAACTTGCGATCAGCCAAAATCTTTAACCCTCTTTCGCTCATATGGCCCAACCTTTGATGCCATAGGCGAATGGAACTACTGTCATGTTCAGACATGGTATACACATGAACTGACCCTGTTCTTCCTTCTAACTGAAACAGATTTCCTACTTTCTTAGCTTTCATTACTAGTAAAATACCTTTGTAAATTTTCATTACTCCACCTTGAATGACAGTTTTATATCCATTTGTGTCAAGTGCCCCTAGTGAAATTAGATTTTTTATTAAATCTGGTACATGTCTTACATCAGTTAACATTTTAGTTGTCCCATCAAACATTTGCAGCTGTATACTCCCTATTCCCACAATATTAGATGTGACATCATTACCCATGTACACGACTCCATCATTAACTGATCTATACGTCTTAAACCATTCTCTATGAATACACATGTGGTTTGATGCTCCAGAATCTAACAACCAATGTTGATCATGATTTGACAAATTAACTGATAAGACTTCGTCGCTCATACCTGAACCAGATGTTGAACCTGTATCGGTCGTGTTTGCTTCCTTCTTCTTTGTCGATGAAGCTTCTTTAGAAGTTTGTTGTCGCTTCCAGCAATCCTTCTTCAAGTGCCCCGATTTGCCACAGAACCAACACTTTACTTTACTCTTCTTTCCTTTCGACTTTGAACGTGAATCGTTGTGCTTACCAGAGCGTCTTTCTCTAGAACGACCTCTAGCCATCATTGCCTCTGATGTAGAGGTGTCAACATTCGACTGCTTCCTGGTCTCCTCGGACAACAAAGCTCCGACGACATCATCAAATTCAATGGTTTCGGATGAACTAAGACTTATAGAAGTAACAAAATGATCCCATGACTCGGGCAACGAGCACAATAAAGTTATGGCTTTATCCTCGGATTCAAATTTTACTTCTATGCTTTCTAATTGCACCAGTAGAGTATTAAAAACATTAAAATGATCAGTAATCGAAGTACCTTCCTTCATTCGCAAACTGTATAGCTGCCGCTTCAGGAGAATCCGATTTTTCAAGGATTTTGTCATATACAGCTTCTCCAACTTCGTCCACAAACCAGTAGCAGTCTTCTCTGACACGATGTTAAATAAAACATCATCAGCCAAACAAAGTCGAATACCGCTCAAGGCTCTTCCATCCAATTCATTCCATTCATCATCTGTCACGGGGTAAGGCAATTTGGATCTTCCCGACAGCGCCTTTGCCACACCTTGCTGTACCAGGAGATCATGCATCTTTACCTTCCAGATCTCGAAATTGTTTTTGCCGTTAAATTTCTCGATTTCAAACCGGGCACTCTGAGTTTTCGCCATCTTGTTTAAAACAAAGAATCTCCAATTCCAAAGAAGTTAATAAATCAAAAAACCACCTATGCCTTATTTTACAATGCCTTTACTTTATATTTAAAAATCCCTTTGCTGTTTGCATTTCAAATTACAATTAAAAAACAGTGTAAACAGATTGGCGCGCAACAAATTATAAAATGAACTTGGCGCTTGCTTACCAACTGAAGCTCCGCGCCAATTGAAAAACGCTGTAAGTGTGAAAAATTGGCGCGCATATACCTATAAATTCCGCGCCCATTCGGCTCTTAGCGCGCTGGCGCGCTTATGCATATCGGTCCAGCGCCAACGCCAATGCTTGGCGCACCTGTTCAATGCTTACCCACGCCAATTGCCAAAACCGTTTAAAAAAAATGAAATACTCCACCTGCGCTGAAATACTACACCTGCACACGTGAAATACTCCACCTGCAATCATACGCACAATCTATGCGGCTGATCACCGCTCCAGTCACCGCTGAACGCACAAGATCTATGTCTAAGCGCTGGTATACACAGGTCCAATATGCTCTGGTATATGCACGCAGCAGCTAGCGCACCTTCCGTAGCAAACTCTCGGCCACACACCAGTTCGTTGATCAGCGTTGCATGCACAACACTTCAAACGCTGCAGATTGACGTGTTAACGCTGCAGATTGACGTGTTAAAAGTCCTGCGCTGTACATATGTCAGACGTTGCAGATTGACGTGTTAACACTACACACCAACCAGCTTACAGCGTTCAACCAAATAGGGAGTAATGTAATACCACGCAGTTTGATCTGGCCACGCCACAACAGACTCTACATGCAACTCACACAATCACGCTAATCATCAATGCTCCTCCAGCTTCCATCCAACGTGAGCCTGCCACACCTCTGCTGCGCCACTCCTCCAACTCACTCTGATACCACTTGTTAGAGCAATCAGTGCGCAGCTAAAAAACAATACAAGAAACAACATATACAATCATACAAAAGACACAGAAGATTAACGTGGTTCACCCAACCAATCTGGGCTACGTCCACCAAACATAGGCATCGGCAATCTTTATTATCAAACAGGAGATTACAAATATTCAATTTCCTCACAAACTCATACGCACATCCCAATCTGTATGGACACCTGTTTTATAGCTAAGAGAATCTAACTGCGTCATAAATCCTCTTACAACAAATATAGGATGCATTAACTCTCTCCCAACAAAATAGAGCTAATATAGCAACACAATCTGATTGTTGTCACCTACTGAGATTTTTGCCTATTTTACTAAAACCGAAAATCTCAACAGCATCCCCATTCCCTTCTTCGTCCCTCTCCAAATTGTCAACTCGAAGTTCGGGCATTTCAATTTCCAGCTGAAGGTGGTCCAACTTAGCTCCAAAACACCCAACCATTGACAAAGCAACTCATTTTATGCCCTGGATTCTACCTTAATCATCTAAGCATGATGCAATATCAGTGATTACAAACTCCACAACCCCTGCCATCTGGGAAGGAAAAATGCCAAACTCCTCCTCTGCATCCCCTAGGTTGCGCTCCATATCTTTCAGAATGCACTTGAATTGAAAACAAATTTGATAAATGAGTGATTTTATGGCACTTCGCTACTTCCATACTCTCCCAATCATTCCATAAATATTTGTAAGCCTTCCTTCCTTGCAACATTCCCATAACATACAACATTAATGGTTGCAGTGTTCGCTGATACCAAATATGCCAGGTCCATTATGAGAGATACACAAACATAGCCAATTTTGATGCAATTTACACTGTCAAACTAAAATTTCAGTGGCAGAGAATGAAGGCTCACACATTCGAACTGTAAATCAAATATTTCTGCTCCAACTATCTGGTGCCCATCTCAACTTTGACGTTTTTGATCAAGTTTCCATAATGGCACGAATCTCCAGATCAGGAAGATGATACTGCACTCTCTTAATTAATATGGATCTAAGGTAAAACAATTCCAACATTAATATACTGACCCGACTCCTTTTTCTTTGCTTAATGTGCCTCGATAGCCAAATTAGGATCGCATGATTTCGAATCATTAAAGTACTGCCTTGAATATTAAATCTTCATCATCAATCCTTAATTCTTCTTGTTTTAATTGCACTCCTTGGTTAGCCAAGGAGTTCGCCTCCACATTGAGAGTTCTCCTCATATGAAAGAACTCTATTGCATCAAATTTGTCCACTATTAACTTAATTTGTTTTAATTTTACTTTTTGGTTAGCCAAGGAGTCCGCTTCCATATTGAGAGTTCTCCTAATATGAAAGAACTCTATTGTATCAAATTTGTCCACCATTAACTTAATTTGGTGCAAGATTAAGGGAAGAAACTGATAGTCTTTTCTTCGACATTCAATAATTTGTTGGATCACTATATTAAAATCTTCAAACACTATCGATTGTCTAATCTCTCTGGAGTAATTCAATTCCAAGTCCTTAGTTAGCCAAGGTGTTCGCCTCCACATTGAGAGTTCTCCTAATATGAAAGAACTCTATTGCATCATATTTGTCCACCATTAACTTAATTTGGTGCAAGATTGAGGGAAGAAATCGATTGTCTTTTCCTCGACATCCAATAATTTGTCGAATCACTATATTAAAATCTTCAAAGACCATCAATTGTCTAATCTCTCTGGAGTAATCCAATTCCAAGTCCTTGGTTAACCAAGGAGTCCGCCTCCACATTGAGAGTTCTCCTAATACGAAAGAACTCTATTGCATCAAATCTGTCCACCATTAACTTAATTTGGTGCAAGATTGAGAGAATAAATCGATCGTCTTTTCCTCAACATTCAATAATTTGTTGGATCATTATATTAAAATCTCCGAAGACCATCAATTGTCTAATCTCTCTGGAGTAATCCATCTCCAATTCCAAGTCCTGCCATAACATTAGATACTCCACCTGATTCCAAGTCCTACCATAACATTAGATACTCCGCCTGATTATTTGTTGATATACCTAAACCCTAGGAAAATTGAAACTCTTTTTTTTCATCGAAGCTAAAAACAACCCCTCCTGTGCCTCCCTCCCCATATAATTTTAAATAATTATTAATAAAACTTTCCATATTTTTAAAATGGATAAAAAAAAATCATTATTTTTTATAAGAATTATCATATAAACATGTTAAATTGTTATATAGTTTCGAGGGTTAGTTCAATTGGTCGAGTCCCCAACGTTAAAGTACCTTTGTTATTGAGATGTCACATGTTACATTCTCTCAACACTTTCAGAGTTAGGCTCTGTGGTTGAGCCAACATGAAGTTGATCCCTTCAGGTGGATCTACTAGACACAAATATTTCATAGACGTAATGGTCATCTTCAAATAAATCTACTTAATACAAATATTCCATGACATAGCGATCACTGATTCAAAGATTTGTAAACTACGTAAAATTACTTTTTTTAATTATTATATCTTTAATATTTTTATTTTATAAAAATAATATACAAATATATATTTGATATGAAATTTAGATTATAAATTAAGAATAATATTGATGTTGGACGTACATTCCTCTTTTAAATTAAAAACATATAAATTTAAATTTAACATGTTTAATACAAAATAAAGTTGAAAAAGAAAAAGAATAAAGGAAGTAACTTTTTCATTTCAAAATCTTTTGGTAGAAAGTTGAACTAATAATTATTTAAATTTATTTCAAAAATTAAATTACAAAATTTCTACTTTTATCATATTTAACGACATGTCAATATAATATATTTTAATCCATAAATCTCACAAATAAAATTTCATCGAGCAAGGAGAAGTTGCCTATCCAGAATTGTAATCATAAATTTTTGTTTTAATTTCTTTTTATATAAAAAATATTTTTTAAAATAATTTAATTAACTCTTTACCGTTTCATAATCATCAAGATTTATATATGAATACATATTAAAATTTCAATTGGAAATATTTTTTAATAATTTACATGAAAAGTGTTTACTCAATTTTTTTTTTGTTAATGTGGAATTTTTTACATTGGTGAAATTGATCGTTTTATTAATCAAAGAATTCAAGAATATGTAGCACATATTAGGCACAACGTTTTCGTTCCTCAGCGTTAGCTGAATATGCCGTAAAATCTAAGCACCATGTTGCATCGAGGATTCTCAAGTGTTCGCAAGGGTTGATCACTTTCATCATAGGAAGCTAAAAGAAGCCATTGAAATTGAGAAGCAGTGATCAATCTCAACAGGGATGATGGTTGGAAATTAAGTAGGAGATGAATCCCTGCCCCCTTCTGATGGTCTTTTTTATTTTTTATTTTCTAATTTTATTTTTATTTTGATTTTATCTTACTTTATTCTATTTTATTTTTATTTGTTCATTTAACTAAGTTCATTTAATCTTTTTAAGCTTTCTTAATTAATTATAGTTTAATTTTTAATAATAATATTAGAATTAATTTTACAATTTTTTTTCTAGTAAATATTAATTTAATTTTAATATTAATGATTATGTTATTCTAACCACTACTTACTAACCAACAATGAGTTCATCCATTGAGTGTTTCTTTTCTCTATAATAAAATATTACTTTATTTTCTTTTAATGAATTTTATTTTTTTTTATTAATAAAAAAAATAGAAATGAAAATTAAAAATAAATAAATAATAAATTCTCTTTTCTATTTATTCCTAATAACTAATTTCCAACAACTAATTCATAACAACCATTTCTTAACAGCTAGTTCATAATGATTAACTTCGAATGAGGATGTATCTCTGCTATTTAAACATTTGGGAAGATTGATTTTTTCACCTTTGTCCTGAGGATGAACCACATTAGTTGGTTCGAAAAGTTGACCAAATCTCAATGATGTGATTATTCCGAAAGACAATCTCATTATTAATTTTTCTTTTATTTTAATGTTAAATAATGATATTTAATTATTTATTTTTCTATTGTTCATATGATTTTAGTAATAATAATAAATCAAAATTAAACTCAACACAAATTAAAATATCAAATTTGATGTCATTAATAAATATAAAAATAAAGTATTAAATTATGTTAAACACATTTCATTAATGTCCAAAACTCATACGTATAAAAACATTAACCATGAGAAAATTGGTCTTAATTATCAACAATATTTCTCCAATATGAATTGAAAATTAATAGTATGTAACCTTGACAGGGTGGCGATAGAAAGTGATGACGGGATTGGTGGGGGGAGGAGGGGTGTAGGGCCCGCCACCGCACCATCCTAGCTAATGAGTGAATTCCAAAGTGTGGAAATGCATGAACACAAGCATTTGGTGAAGGATCCAGAAGGAGGATATGGAGAAGCATTTAAGTTGGCGTTTTTGCTCTAGGTTCGGTTATTTGAGTTCTGGAATAGGAGGTAGGGTGTTGTTCCAGGGTCTGGTAATCCCTTTGTAGGTTGGAGCGTCGTTGGAGTTGACCTAGGAATGTCATTGGCATGAGGGGGTACGGAAACTCTTAGTTGAGAGACAATGAGCTGGTAAACTCTGTGAGATCACTTGAGGAGAGAAAACCTGGGACCCTGGCATATACAGGATCAATCATAACACAAATTGAAGTTTTATGGAGACTTCAGTGCTTGAGGGCCTCTGCATGGTTAATTGCAGTAAGGAATTGGACAAGCGATACATGCACTGAAACTTGGTAATCTTTCTTCAAGTCAATGCTCAGTTCTGTTGTGATTTCTGCACTGGAACTTTGTAATCTTTCTTCAAGTCAATGCTCAGTTATGTTGTGATTTCTACAATGTTTGTATAGGATTTTCTAGTTGGGGGAAGCCTAATTTGTTTGGTGTACAATGTTGTGTTCTGTATTAGTTGGAGGACCACCAGTTGGATGAGAAGCTTAGTTGAATGTGGTTGGCAGTTTTACCAAAGTTGGGGTGGGAAAGGAAGTGGTGATGATCCTGTCTGGGATGTTGGTGTTTGGTACATGACAATGTTGCAGATGACCTTCCAAGTGCATGCGTTGGAAATATGGGGTTTTCATAGTTAGGGTGATGTGGACGGGCTGGTGTGTTGGAGTGTACAAGGATATTGGTTTATGTTTGTTATCCACCTCTATTATCTCTTGACAGAGGGTTTAAGGCATAGGCTGGGGGTGTGACTTTGCTGGTGGGTGTTGCTCACTGTTATGGGAGAGGTGGTGGAATGGTGTCCGACCAATTTATTTGCTGACCTATGTGCATTTAACAAGGGCTATATTATTATCTAACTTGGCAGACCTATAACATCATGGTGGTGTACAGGTTTGGGTGGCTTGCAAGAGGGGTTTTGCTATGGAGCTTAGCGATGAATAACTAGAGGAAGGAATTGGGTGGAGTTTGAAAAGGATAATATGTACAAATAACATGACAGGGATAGAAGTGGTATGAGCCTAAGAGGTCAACGAGAGGAGCACAGGATGGAAGACCGTGACCTGGGGGAAGTAGTGGACCAAAATCTTGCCTAGTCACCTGCAACTATTGAGCCTCCCCACCCCATTGGATGCTTTTGGCAGCTAACTCAAACATGTGACCATTCTCATGGAGCAACTTAGCAGGGACCGTCATGATGATTGCAAGGTGGTCATTAGATTTATGAATGACCTACAATGCAACCAATGGCGAATGCAGGTTCATCTGGCCACCTTACAGAGGGCTTGAACATGGTTATAGGAGAAGTTGGAGAGATTGGAAGGGAGACTAACTCATATGGAAAAGCACATTCACTATGACTTTTAGCCTCCACCATCTCTTGGAATCGGTCAGAAGAACCCAACTTTAGTAAATTCATCAATTCCTTGATGGTTGTGGGTTGTATCTTGATTCTAGATGTTTTCTAGTCTTACTAGCAAGTCTGATTGTGGTTAATGGGTATGTACTGTTCACTGGTTACTTATTTTGGTGTTTTTCTCTTGGCCAATAAATCTGGTAAGAATGAGGTTGGGAGAATTTTGAAAATTGTTTGCAGTGATGTAATATCCTTTTGAAGTAATAAAATCCCCTCGACTTATCAAAATAAAAAATAAAAATAATAGTATGTAATTAGAAAATTAATTTTAATGTCCATGGGGCTTTGGATTGACGGTGAATGGGTGCACTGTTAAGGCACTCCTTGCGATAGGTCACTGGTTCAAATCCCCTTGGGTGCTTACTTACCAAAAAAAAAAAAAATTTAATAGAATTTCATCTTTTTTAGAAAACTCAGTCCTCTCTTGGAGTGATGTCTACCAATATTGGCTACAACTAGTGCGTGGGAGGATTTCAATAGTTTTCCTCCTATTTAATTTATCATTCTTGATGTATGGAGTTTCCTCCACATTGTAATGGGTCATTATGTTGAATTATTCCTTCCTTCCTTATTGTTTTATTTCTTCTTACTTGATGAAATAACACACTAGTTTTAGGTTATTAAAAGGAATTAATTTCAACATAACTAGTTGCCTTGGAAATATATGCATTAGATTATAATGACCAAAAGTTTTGAAGTTGAATTTCTACTTCAATAGAAAATCATAATTAGATCTTGGTTAGTATTTCAATCAATAAAATCATTTCTCAAACCAAATTAATCTAAATTAACAATTTGTTAGAATAACTACATAGGAGCATTCACCAATGACCTTTCCTCTTCCATGAGGAAATTTGATATACACATCAAGCTTACTCACTTTCCATTGGAGTACATACATTTTTTTTTAGGGACACATACATCCTCTAAACACGGTCAATATTTTACAATTTGACCTCACTAGTAGCATTCTCCATTTCTTGCTCCATTCTTGCATCAACATTCATATGAGGCATTATAAAATGTACTCAAGGGTACCTTTAGGTATGCTTTGCATACCTTCACATGCACATTCCTTTTTTAAACCACTTTCATTCACTTCAAGGTACATTGCCTTACCAATTAAGAAAGGTATCCAACATATACATATCCACATGCACCTCAAGTGTATTCACTACACTTTTTATCTTTAAGTATACTTTGTTGATCCCCATAACAACATCACTCATATGAGATAGACTCCTTAAAAAAAACTTCTTTAAGGCACCTTTTTCCAAGTTACCATGACTATATTTTCCTAAAGAGCACTTTTTCTTTACATAGTTGCTCCAATCCAAGCAACATGACTCTCTGACCAAGGTCAAACCTAGGCAATAGTATTGTTGTCAAACATAACTATCAAGCTCTCTTCCTTGCTCCAAAATCATTTTTGTCATATATGTCTAGCCCTCCAATCCTAGGGTTTGAACTACATCTCTGATACCATTCTAGTATCAGAGCTACAAATTCAAATCTTTGGTGTATCTCTAGCCCTCCAAGACTAATTTTTAAATAATAACTTTAATACCACTCTGTAACACACCTAGTCCCCTCAAGACATTTTCAAGGGAATGAGATGTCTAGAACCGATCTCTAAGATTACTTTATGGAGATGGGGTTATAAAAAATCCTCTCCCTTCAACCACCTTAAAACTCTTTTAAGATATCATTCTAATCTTTCTCATCCAAATATGATCTTTGGATACAAAGTTATGGCCCTCTATATGATTAGCTTTCTTAGAGTCATGCCAACATATATACCATTGGATATCCTTTTCCTCCATGTCACCATCGTATAATCCTATGTTAGCAATATGTGGCATACTTGTGGAAATTCCCCACCCACATGTCACCATTACATAGGGCCACATCCATAGGTAGACACATCAATGTATTTGCATTCAAATCTAGGAAAATTATCGATCCATCTTTTCCAAAAGTTCCAAATCTCTGCTAATACAGATTTCCAACCTTTTGGATACATCCATGTTTTGGATTTCATTTCCCCACCCTAGTAGCTTTTCCAAATCCCTCTTATTTCCATTTAGTTAATAGTCAATATCTAGGTTTAGGGGAACTTGGGAGTCCCCTTTTTACACAAAGCTATATTTCCATATTTTTCATTATCTAAAGCATCTCCTAACCCACATCTTCTCCATAGTGTCTATCACTTGGGACTCCACCTAAAAAATGCTACACCTCTGATCCACATCAACACCTCGCCACGTCATCTTGGTTCAATGTGGGTTAAGATCCTACTCATCTGGGTATACAAGAAATTTAGATCCATTAAAACATAAAAACACCATTTTTCCAAATTTCTAGATCTCAAACTCCCAATCTCTACATCATCTCTACCATGTGGGCTTCACATCAACCACCACATCATCTTCTTGGCATTTATGTGCCACACTGACATGCCATGCCATCCAGAATTTTCCATATAACCATATTATTAGTGACATGCCATCCACCACATTAGAAACCATGTCATCTCCCCTGGCCCACAACATGACCTAAGGTCCTTCCATGTGCACTCCACCAGACCTCCACATGGGCCATTTAACTAGCATCTAGATCCATGCTTTCAAATTAATCCCCCTTATAAGAAATTATGGATGCCTAATTTTTTTCCCTTAATATACTTTAGTTTCCCATCTCCAACACTTAATAGATCCAAGATGCCTAGACTTCATTACTTGATGGATTATTAATTATGTGATTTTGACAAATATTAGTGCCTGGATCTCTACAACTTGATAGATTTTGGATGCCCATCTCTGACACATAACAAATCCTACTATCACCTTAATGATTCATTTAGATGCTCAAAGCATCATGTCCTTCCAAACTCAAGCCCATTTCATCTAAGCTCTTGGTCATGGTGCCCCCACCGTAACATACGACTAGGGACTAGGGCCAAATCCTCTAATCCCGAATTTTCCAAAAGTCAGACTTCCAATAGGCAATTACAAGCCAATTTATAAGGGTTTAAATTGACTTTGACAGTGCATATACTATGCCCAAATTCTTCTAAGGATGTCGAGATCCTCATCATCCTATAAAGTCACCCAAACCTTCATTACACAACTATAATATTTTCTTCTGAGTAAAAGAGGCCATTGTTCATGATTTTCCCCAATCTAAATGAAACTTACCATTCTCTTCAACTATAGAGACACCAAATAGCTACAACCCACCACACAAATAATTAAAATCCAACATCAATACCTACCTTCATAAGGAATACACTCCCTTTAAGGCACCAAAAGACCTCCAAGTTTTATCATCCCATAACATGGATACCTTTCAGTTGTTCAACCATACAATAGTCTAAACAAGGATACAACACAATTATTTAATCCCATAAATGGCATAGTAAAGACCAAACATAATAAATTAAAAGGCCATATAAGCCCACTTCATGCCCTTCAATAGAATTTGCACCAGTTCAACAGTTATCCAGTGAACCACACTTTACATTAGATTTCTTGTGAAGACTCCTTCATTTGAGTCTCCACTTTACAACCAAGGTTTAACTCTTGAATAAATGTCCACATCATCAACATTTCCCTCTAATCATAACTATTAGATGTTGAGCTTCTCTGGCATATCTAATGAAAACCAAGATCCCTTGGTTAAGAGTCACTAAGAGTGTTAACTCGCTATTGATTTTTTGTGTAGAATCGATAGGTATTCCATATGCTAAGAGGCCTCCTAATTCAGCCTAGGAAAATTATGGAAATAAAAAAATAAAATTCTATTTTTTGTCCATCATGTAGGCTCAAAATGGCCAGGTTGGCTCCACCATGAAGGGGTGTGACCCTTGGTCAAAATTCACCCATTCTAACAAGTATACATACACAATGTGACACCTCCACTTTGACCAATTCAGATCATCACATATTATCTTCTATTCTAGTAGCACATGCAAAGTCAAAGGGGACGATTCTTAGAGGTTTGACCAAGCTAGTTCTTGACTGTTTAACTAAGTTTGTCCTACTATTTGACAAAGATTTCAAGCTAAATTTGACTGCAAAAATAGACCGAATCTGATCATAGAAGAGGACTGTATGATTGTAGGAGTCAACCACAAGTCTGGATTTGACTGTAGGAGATAAGTTCACAAGGCCAAAAATTGACTATTTGGGTGGTCTGAACAGTGTTGACTAGCTAATAGTTTCACTAGGTTTGACAAGTGTTTAGACTTGGATTTTGGCACAAATTTCTAGACAATATTTTCGAATTATAATCCTTATTGAAGAAAAATTCTCCTAGAATAAGAGTTGTTGGGTTTTCTCAGGGAAAATTTGTTTTTTATATTGTGCATGGTCGCCTCTTTATGTTATTATTATTTTCATTGGATTACTGTTGAAATGTTCTGCATATAATTGCTCAATAATACCAGTGGTAAAATGCATGAAGATTATTAGGTAGTAATTATCAAATCGGAACATTTGTTTCTACTATGCATCTTGTAGAAAATTTAACATGCTATTAGAGATTGGTTGAAAAGGGAAACCACTAAAGTTAGCTTAAGAAACAAGTGGGATAGACTCACACTTATGAAAGAGAAAAATCCCTAAGGATTGCTCGTAGCCAAGTAGAAGGATAAATTCAAGAGAGACTGATTTTGGATCCGTTGAGGAAATATGTACAAGACAAGTTGAGTTTGAGATTTTTTTCCTAGGGAGGCCGAGGATTCTGTTTCTAGTTAATTTTTGTTCTATTTTATAGGCTGAGTAAATAAGGGTTGAAGTTCATTCAAGGTAATAAGAGGCCACAATCACATCTAGAGTTCATTATGTATTGGAGAAACCATAGGAGCAAGCCCAGAAGAAGGGTAGGCCAAGTCCAATTTTGGTAGGCAGAGGCTTCCTAGAAAGGGCTGAGTGTAGGTTGTAGGTAGGGCCCCAGGTAGTGGTCTGAAAGTTGTAGATAAGTAGGTCATAGTGCCTCAGGAAGGAGGTCGCATACCTCAAACTTGAATAACAGGTTGAGTTGCAACAAATCTTGGATGAAGGTCGAGTTATGCAGACAACACATTGAGGGCTAATAAAGGGATGAATGAAGAAGTCTGATCGCTAAAGGAGGGGCTAACAACAAGGTGTCAAGTGTTGGTATAGTACAGGCTGTTGAAAGAGAATCCTACCTATGATCAACAAGTTGAGAATGATCAAAGTGAGCTGATCTCTACGTAAGCATTAGAGGAAAAGAATAACCTGGTACAAGAGTTGGAAGACTTAGGGTTTGTAAACCCTAGAGAAGACTTGGAGGTTACGACTTATATTGAATTCTTGGACAAGAAAGTCCCAGGGTTTGTGGAATGAAACCATAGAGAAAGACTTGGAGTGTTGAATGCAAGTGGGATTTGTGTGATGCATACTTGGTTTATCTCCTTGATAACATGTGGAATGGATTTGTGTTTATGCTAGCTTGTTGTTAGGAATTTGGTGTGGCTATATAGCTTGATGATTCACTTGCTAAGCCTAATATATAGGATGAAGAAACAAAGGAATCTAATCTTGATAAGATAATATGGACTTCATTGATCTCTGCAAGGAAGCAAGGATCAAGAGGATGTTGACAATTATCTATAACCCTCATCACTTTCCTTCTTAACCAAGATATGAGTTATTCATACTTTTATCCCTTGATTATTATTATTATTATTATTCCTTGGTTAACCTCTTGTCTTTGTATTTTTTTCTTGGTTATGATTGCTTCTTCCATGGCCTCTTGAATGAGGTTTGCAGGTACATCATGAAGGTTGCTAAGGAAATTATTTTGGAAACAAATGGCAGCATTAGGATGAACAAAGCAAAGTTTTTGGCAGGAGGGTTCTCCCAATATGAGGGAGTGGAGTACAAGGAGATTTTTTCTATAGTCACTAGATGGCCAGGTTCTTAATGGCTCGATCATAGAATTAGAAGGAGTGATTGATGTTCGAGAGGGAGAATTTTATAGATTGTATAGACATCCAAGGCCATGCTAGACAAATTAAAGAGCTTGAATTACCCATGGAGAAAACAATCAAGAAGAGTGGAAGGAGTAGTCTTCCAAGAGGTTGTCATTGGTTGAGATTGTCAAGATGGTCAGAGATAGAAAGTCTTTAGGAGAAACATGTCTTTCTTTGAGGAGACCATGTCAAATAGCAGAAGGACTTTCTTACATGACAGAGGGAGACATAATAGAATAACAATTTTCTTACTTGACAGAGAGAGAAGTGGTGGTAGAAGGTCTTGCCTACGTAATAAAGAAAGTAGCAGTGGTAGAAGGCTTACCTACATGATAGAGATAGCAACAACGATTGAAGGATTTTCTTCCATGATAGAGGGAGAAACTAGGATTATCACAAGAGGATATGCTTTAGTGTCAGAGGGAATTGGACTGAAAGATTGAAATAAATGATTCTTAACGAATACACTATTTCTTGGTATTTGAGATTCAAATTTGTTGGATCTCATGATGTACAAGCAGTTGATTAGATCCTTGATGTACCTAGTTAACACTAGGTCTGATATTTTCTTTGCAGTAAACACCCTCAGCCAACATATGGTCAAGTTCAGGTAGATACATTGGGTTGCAGCAAAGCATGGTTGAGGTACTTGCATGGTACAATAGATATGGTTTGAGATATATCTTAGGTGGTGAAGTGAGCATGAAGGATATACATATTCAAATTAGCCCAAGAATGTAGACGACACAAATAACACATCAAGTGGTTGCTTTAACTTTGGATAAGCTATGATATCTAGGTTTATAAGGAAGCAAACTTCTGCCACACTCAATATAGTAGAGGCGGAGTATATCACAACCCGTGTTGGAAGTTTTGAAGAAATATGACTTCAGAAGTTTCTTGCATGACTCTTAGATTAGGTCACTTAATCTAAGACATGGTGCATAAAGGAGCATTGGATCTCTTATACATATCCATATATGGGAATATTACAGACATTTTCACCAAGCCTCTGTCCATATTGATGTTTTTATACTTTAGAGACAAGCTTGGTGTGATGCAAAATGTCTCCCTCGTTAAGAGGGAGGGTTGATGTGTTTGCAGGATTAGGGCATGCCAACTCCTGAAGCCATAAAGAACTTTGGTTGGGACATAAAGGACTTTGACCACGGGATATGGATACATTCACCTGAGAGGATACAAGGACGTAGTTGGGTCATAAAGGACTTTAACCAGAGATGAATGGCCCATGGAAATTATAGGATTGGAAAAATCTTCTCCTAAGAAGCTAGAAGGACTTAGTTGGGTCATAAAGGACTTTGACTAGAGGAGATAGATGTAATTCACCTGAGAATCCATAAAGGCCTTTGGATGAGGGTGAATGGTCCAAGGGGAGATTCCCTCTTAAGAAGACAAAAGGACTTGGCTGGGTCATAAAGGACTTTGACCAGAGGATATTGATACATTTACCTAAGGAGCCATAAAGGACTTTGGCCAGAGGTAAAATGCATTGGATACTCACATTTCCTACTCTAGGATGGAGTGATCTATAGATGTGCATGTGAGGAGTTACATTTACCACTCCAAGATGGATTTATCTATAGACATGCATCAACTTAGCAAGCTCATGAAATTTTCTTATGAAGGAGAAATTTCAGCTAAGGGGAAATCTATTGCAGCCAAGGAGAATACCTCCCTTTCGAAGAGGGAGTGTTGATTTTTTTTGTAGCATCTGGAGGTATTCTCATATGTCATGAGGCTTCTTAAGTTGGCCTAGGAAAATTATGGAAATAAAAATAAAAATTCTATTTTCTGGCCATCATGTAGGCTCAAAATGTTTAAGTTAATCCCACCATGAAAGGGTGTGAACCTTGGTCAAAATTCACCCATTTTGACAAGTATATATACACAATGTGACATCTCCACTTTGACCAATTTAGATCATCATATATTATTTTCTCTTCTAGCCACACGTATGAAGTCAAAGGAGAGGATTCTTGGAGGTTTGATTGAGATAGTTTTTGACTATTTGATGGAGTTTGACCTACCGTTTGAATGAGATTTTAGGCTAAATTTGACCACAAAAACATTTTGAGTTTGAATGTAGAAGATGACTCTTTGACCACAGGGGTTAACTGCAAGATTCAACCACAAGTCTGAAGTTTCTTACAGGAGATAAGTTGACAGGGCCAAAAATTGACTATTTGGGTGGTTTGACCAACGTTGATTGGAGTATTTTGACCAGGTTTGACTGGTGTTTTAGATTTTGGCACATATTTCTAGACATTTTTTTGGATTTATAAACCTTGCTGAAGAATTTTTTTCCTAGAAGAAGAGTTGTTGGGTTTTCTCCCAAGTTTGGGTTTGCAATGTTCCCAATTTTTGTGAGTGCAAAATTCACTAAGGTGTTTTGCCAATTTTTGGTGATATTAAATAAAAAGGAGAAAATATTATTTTGTGGGAGAAAAGTGGAAATTATTATTTTAATGAATAATGGCAGAAAAGTAATATTTTATTAGTGGAAGGTGGGGACTACCAAGGGAGAGGACTAGCTATTATACATAGAGCTTGGAGGCCTCCATTTGGTATCTTTGACATTTGCAAACAAACACTCATCTGTACATTTTGTTGTTTAGCAAGTCTACCGGCTATTTAGCCATGAGTCTCTCACACGGGAGATTCAATCTCTACTTTGAATGACCATCTGTGCCCACCCTAGGGAGGATGTTCTACAAGATTTTTCAGGAGTTCTGGGGCATTAACACACATCAGTAACCAGTGCAGAGAGGGGAGTGTGTATTTCTGCGCAGCGAGGAATCATGCAAAGGAAGTTTGAGACCAGCAGAGATCTCATTGCTTGTCAAGAGTTCAGGGAGATGAGGTAGCAGCATTGGGCATGAATTTTCACTAGAGATTTCAGTTAGCTAAGCCAACATACCATCAATTCGCATTTCGGCTAGAGGTACAATGCAAAGGCCACTTAGTAGAATTTTGTGGTGTTTGGGAGTAGCTGATCCAGGCCAAGAGTTCATTTGTGAAGTTAGGAGTTGGATAGAAGGGGTGAACCCAACATTTTGGAGGATTTTGCAGACGGATTTGCAGGCAGTTTCCAACAGGTTCAATTTGGCAGCCATAGTTGGGGTGAGGCTCCAAGGGGGTCGAAAAACAGAAGTAAGAAAAAGCCAAATTCCCTTATGGGTTTTTCTGGGTGTCGGCCAAGGAGTCTGGGGTTAAAAGCATATGAATTTTTGGGTGATTTTAATGCACTTTCCATCCATTCGAAATTCAATAGTGCAGTAGTTTTCTAGGCAATGCAATGCAGATTGGTGCAGCAACTGGGAAGCCTTCAACTCTGCCATTTTCCTACTTGGGATTGGTTCTGCTTGTCCATTGAGACAAGCCCAAGTGCACCATTCCACTATTTATTGTATTTGGCTTGCAGAAATTTAATAAAATGGCTTAGAAGTTCTTCATTTGCAGTTTTTTGTGGGTGCTTGATGAATATTTCGTTTTTGTATTTTGTTGCATAAAATATTTGTTGTTATCACTTGTATTTCCTATTTAGGATCATTACAGGGTTTCCCATGGAAAATTTGTTGTCCCTATTGTGCATGGTTGTCTCTTTATGATCTTACAGTTTTCGTTGCATTATTGTTGAAATCTCCTGTGTATAATTGTTCAATAATATTAATGATAAATTGTATGAAGATCATTAGGTAGTAATTATCAATACAAAATATTGGTTTCTACTATGCATCTTGTAGAAAATTCAACACCCACCATCCATCCTAGCTATCCAAAAGAATAAGAGGTTAACCTCCCCTCTCTTCTCATCCATAACATCTTACTAGCAAAAAAGACAATAAAATCATAAATATTAAAGATAATCAAGACTAAGTTTCTCTTAGTCTCATGCTCAAATCACGAAAACACATCATAAGAGCACATTAAGATCAACATGAAAGCATGTGAATATTACATAACCATGACAACCAAATGTACCATCTCATATAATAAACATGTATCTCATAGATTAGAATGTCCATTCAATAAGAAAGCAGATAAATATACACAAATTATCAACATCAATTTCTATTTCATTGAATATGATTTACATCACAAATTTAAAGTCCATAAGGGCACTTATCTGGTCAATATCAAATGTTTCTTGCAAATTTTATAAGGTGAGCCACGTTCCACCCCACCATATGCTTAACTATTTGTTCTATCCTTTGTAGCTGACCACTTGTTGTAGCGGCTACACCACCCTCCAAAATTGTGGCTTGCATCCAAATTTCGGAGCCGTAATTGGTTTTTCCTTTGATGGTTACAAACACTTGAGCTCACCCCATGAGCTCTTGTGAAATCTTTCCACCCTTTTTCTTGTTTGACCAACGATCGCCTTTTCGCACATTGTTTGCTTTGCCATGCTTGCAATCTCATTCTGGTGAGTTTGAAAGTTTGTCTTTGTGTGTTTGGGTTGTCTTCACTCTATGAACATCCATCGTACTCACACACAAAGTTGTAAGAATTGTTGCGGAAGTGTCGTCATGGTCGTCCGAAGGTCTATCTTAAGTGTCATGCTTGTCATTCTCAGCTCTAAGACAGTCTCACAAAGGGCATGTTTTGTCTTGTTGTTCTAGTGGTCTACATTGTCTTGTTATCGAAGTATGCTAAGTGTGTTATCACAGTGTCAAGACTGTATAAGTTCACTTTCTTTCAACACTTAGCCATTTTCTTGAAAATCTGTCCGACCAGACAACCCTCTTCCGTCGGACCCCGACTGAGCTACACTACGCAATCTCAGTCCTCAGTGACTGATGCAGGAGCATTTAGACCTAGTCAGCAATGTGATGGGATGATCACATGTTGTGACTAAAAAAGGGTTGGAAGGCAAGAGTTTAGTTAATTTTATTTATTTAAATGTGTGAGAATGTTTTATTTTGAGAAAAAGGGTATAGTGGCTAATTGATCCTCCATGTGTGGAGATCAGGCCAAACAGTTAGAGTTATTTGGTTTGAATAGAAAATGAAGAATCTGAAAGCTTGATTTAGTGTTTGTTTAGAAAAGTGTGGAGTTGAAGAGATTCTTTAGGAGAGAGTGAGTGATTTTTGGATCTAAACCAGAATTGGTTCATGAATCCATTCTTGTATAAATTGTAATATTTTAGATAGTTCAAGGGGTTAGACAAGTGAGAGAAAGGTTAGGCAAATAGCTGAGATTTTTTTTGCCTACGGGTAAAGTCGAGATAGAGGCCACTAATGTGAAAAATCAGGCCGAGATATGGAGTAACCTGAGATATATATATATATATATATATATATATATATATATATATATATATATATGTATGTATGTATGTATGTATGTATGTATGTATGTATGTATGTATGTATGTATGTATGTATGTATGTATGTATGTATGTTCAATGATTTGATTCCAATTCGTATAACTATGTTATTCGCATATAGAATGATAATTTAGGGTGAACAACCATTCTATGTAAATATGTATGCAGGCGAGTTCTGTGGAATCCACAGAAGAGAAGGAGAGACAAAGAAGCGTGAGAAACCTTTAAATTCATTAAAGGGTTCAAGAGAGGAAGCTCGGGAGGAAGCGTGCATTGGAAAAAAACAAGGGACTAGAACTTTTTAAAAGAAAACCGCAAGCCACAGCCAACGTAGCATAAAAACCCAAGTAAGAAGAAGATCGAGAAGTTAAGTATTGACGTTCAGCAGTCGTTGGATCATTTAGATCAACGGGCAAGATTAAGTCGCGGCGGCAGAACCATTTTGAAGACATCGGAATGAACCTTTGAAATGGAGTGATGGTGATTCTGCGATTAAGCATGGACTGTCGGATCAAGATTTAGACCGACGGTCCAGATCTAATCGCTAATCGCGTTATTGGCGGTTTCAAGTGGAAGCGATCGGTCAGCTGATATGTAATATGCCGATAGCAATAAAGCAGTCGGCGATTAGGCAATCGGAGTTTGGCCTATTGGAGGAGTGGAGCGACTTAAGGGCGGACCCGATATATTTATATATGCGGGTATATAAGCCTTGAGGTCCGGCTTTATGGTAAATCAGAGTTTTCCATGGTTTTCATGTAATATGGTCGCATATCAAATGCGATAGAGGCTCGATGGATGACTGTGGGGTTGTTAGGTTCTTACTGTGATAAGGTTGTCTCGAAATCTATGCCGAGAATGTACGAAAGGCGGAGAAGAAATGGAAAGTAGGGTTTTCCTTTGTAATTGGATTTTAAAGGACTTTAGCGCCGATATGTGGGTATGTGTGATATATATATATATATATATATATATATATATTAACCAATGTTTAAGGGGGAAAAGGTTATATATATGTGAATTATGGGTTTAGTAAAGGTTGTGAAGTGGGTTTAAGTCTCGATAGGGAATAAATAATGGATGGCTTTAAGAAAAAGGTTAACGAAGGTTCTAAGGGGGTAAATAGTCCCGATAGAGGGTTTTAAGCTGGGTGATTGAGTTCCAATAACAAGGAACTGTTATATAGGGCCTTAACCATTGATAACTAAAGATCTGACTCCTTAGGGAGTTAAACACCTGGGACAATTGTATTTATGCATACTGTGGGTAAATGCAGGATAACCCTGCGTCAATTTTGGTATCAGAGTGAGATTAATGCTCTGTGGAGATTGATTGAGGGATTGAATTTTATTCCCAGTATATATATCATTGGCATTGTAATGGATCTGACATAGAGGGAGAACAAAGAGTACAAGGATTCATGCATAGAAGAATTCTGACATGTTACAGGCAATGAAGACTTTAGTTGGTTATTCAAGAGAGACTGTGGGAAAAGGGACTTGAGGAAGGTAGGATCATAAAGGATCTTGTCAATTTTAAAGATTTAATGGTATGCGTAGGTGAATGCAGGTAATGAAATTGCAGCAAAAATATTGTAAGGAAAGAAAGTGAATATGGATGTACTCAGCAAGAACAGAAATTCAGTTGAAAGAAGGATTGAAGTGCAGACAGCGAAAAGTAAAGCAACATGTGTATTGTCCAGCCAGTGAAAGATGAAAGAAATAGATCAGCAGGTATGAGTTGTATTTTGATGTGGTTCATTTGAATTGTTTTTATAAGGGAAGAGAGTGATAGCAACAACACACAGTAGCAGACTGTGTAAAGAAAGAGAGGAGTTGTGTTAGTGGTAGTGAACCTAAATATTCTAGCTGAAAGTTGGACAGGGGGGACAGTTAAAGTGTTCTCAAGAGAAGGTGAGTTGAGGATATAAGCCTAAAGAGAGCAGAAGAGAATGCTCAAGAGGTTCTAGAGATAGAGAACCAGTGCTTGCCAAAAGACCAAGTCCAGAGAAGGGATTGGTGAGGTAAGTGACAACAGGAAGGACTTGTTGTCACAGAGGCTTAGTACAGCTCATAGTGAGTGAGAAGCTCATAGAGATAATGAGGAAATGACTACTGATAGTCATAGTAGGGGTTTAGAGAGAAGCCACAGCAGAGGAAAGGAGGATGCCAAGGAAAAAGGCAAAGGAGAGAAGATGAGTCAAGAGGTATTTGACAGAGAAATTATAGAACTGAAGATAATTATGGATAACATGATAGTGCTGCTAGAAAAATGTGAAGGGAACCAAAGATATGGTTGGACTATGAAAAGAAAGAAGATAAAGTGGAAGATGTTGCAGAAACAAATAAAGAGGAGAAATTATATCAAATTAAGAGAAGAACTCAGAGCAGCTGAGTTAGAGATGGAAGATAGCTATTGTAGACACAAGCAACAGGTTTACCCTACTGAGGAAGGAACCATTGATGATTTCTTGAACTATTGGACAAGTTCGAATCAGCAGAGAGATGTGATGATGGAAACATCGAAGAAAAAGGAGCCTAGTATTTTTGAAACTAATGATTTTTACATGTATGCAGGTGATGAACAACCTTCAAAAAATATGTTTATGCAAGTTGCTGAAGAAATGAAACTGTTACAAGAGATGGATGTCATAGAAAAATTCTTGATTAACCATGTGTTCAAGGACACTGGAGATGGAAAAATGTTGAAGACTACTAAAGAAGATGAAGATGATGAATCTAGTAAGACTTGGCAGAAAGATGGCAGACAGTCTAAAGACAAAAGGAAATTGTAGATTACAAAAGGAGAAGTAGAAAAGAGGTACGAAGACGACCTTATGGAAGGAGCAAACAAGAGTGTAGATGCAGTACAAACACTTGAGGTAATGGAATTATCTCTTCAATTTTTATTCAAAAATTATGAACCTGTATTGATAGTTAATGGACAAGAAATTATCTTGAAAGGACATAATGGATCATTAATGGAGAGAACTCTTACTAAAGAGTGTATTATGGAAGATGATAGAACCAAGGTTTTTAAAGAAAATTCAACCCAAGGAGGTATAGTTAATCCATTCAAGGTTATGAAGAAGAAAGGAAAAGAGGATAAACAGGAACACAAAGAGAGGTTGGTAGACACTGATGCACAGCTGGAAATTGAAGACAGTGTTATTTGTACAAATTGCAAAAAGAGTAAAGGTGAGTGTAAACAACAAACTGAAAATAGACAGGCAATCTTAGAGGATGAAGGTAAGGATGCTTTTGTGAACTATGCATATGCAGTGAGCAACCCAGGGGAACAGTGGAAGGTGATATTCATGGTGTTGACAGTAATTTTCACTGTTGTGAAAGGGACTCAACAGTGGAATGGAAAACCTATGGTATATGGTGATTTTGTTTCTTGTATGGAAACAAATAGAACTTTAGGTTCTAAACTTAGAGATTGGAAGATTTTGATTGAAACAAAGGAGGAATGGAAAAGACAACTTAGTGGCTTACAGATTTGTAAGGAAGGAACAGGAAGAATGAAAAGGAGTGTGAAAGGAAGGAAGGCCAAAGAGAAAAGCAGAGAACAGAATTCAGAACTTAGACAACATTCAGAACAAAGTGAAGACAAAGAAGACTTTTTCAAAAGAAGACAACATGACAAGTTTGATATGTCATATACACATCAAGAGGATGACAAATCAGAAAAATTATGGAGCAGAATTAATGAGGACAGAGACCGAAAATGTAGCATATTTTCTAATTTTGAATTATTAATTGTTGCATGTGGTTTTTAGGGTGAAGGACAAACTACTCTTGGGGATATGTTTGTACAAATCAATATGAAGGAAGGTATAAAATCCGGAGTTGCAGGAAGTTAGTTCTCCTTATGGAAACAGGAAGATGAGAGTAAGCAACGAGTTGATTCAGAAGCTTGGAATAGAGGAAGGAGAGTTGGCATAGCTCTTAAACAAGTCATTGCAAAAGAGAAATAATATTGCAGAGGATGTGAACGTGCAGTTCACAGATAGATTTTGTTCTTAATACAAAGGGGGTTTAAATGTCAAGAGTTTATCTTGAGGTTGCAATTGGAAAATTGGGTGAGCAGTTCAGTTAAAATTGATAGGAAAATGGAAGAAACTGAACAAAGTTCAATAATTAAAATATTTGCAGCCAGAGAACAATATATAGTTGGAAGGCTATATGTTCTTGTATTAACCAAAACCCAATCTTCTTTTGAGATTGGAAGGACTCTACTTAAGCTATTTGATAGATGGATGATGAAAACTACAAAGATAATGAGTATAAGGAATTGTCAAAGTCAGCAAATCAAGGGAAGATGGAAGGATATACAGGACAACATAAAGAAATTGGTTTATAGACAGAAGGAGATGTTGGGGATCGAGTCAGAAGTCAAAAGGAACAGTCAGGTACAGACAGGAGGAAATACATAAATATGGAGATCAATTCTATTGAGATGATGACAAGACAGCAGCGGAGAGAGAAGCAGAGATTTATGTTGTTTGAGGAGGTGTTTATGCAGAGTATCAGCACCAAAACATTATGCAAAGGAGATGCTTATGAATGCATAGCAAAAAGACATCCACAACAGAAAGTTTGGCACCCAAGAGAAACAAAAGAGGCAGTAAATACACCTGCAGATGAAAGCGACTAGGTAGCCAGTTGGGAAATGAAATCTGATGAAGTTTACAATAGAGGAAGTAGAAAGACTCATGAACAGGAGTCCATGAAATATTTCAACCTTGGGAGTCTGATGCAGGAGCATTTAGACCTAGTCAACAATGTGATGGGATGATCACATGTTGTGACTAACAAAGGGTTGGAAGGCAAGAGTTTAGTTAATTTTATTTATTTAAATGTGTGAGAATGTTTTATTTTGAGAAAAAGGGTATAGTGGCTGATTGATCCTCCCTATGTGGAGATCAGGCCAAACAATTAGATTTATTTGGTTTGAATAGAAAATGAGGAAACTGAAAGCTTGATTTAGTGTTTGTTTAGAAAAGAGTGGAGCTGAAGAGATTCTTTAGGAGAGAGTGAGAGATTTCTGGATCTGAACTAGAATTGGTTCATGAATCCATTCTTGTATAAATTGTAATATTTTAGATAGTTCAAGGGGTTAGACAGGTGAGAGAAAGGTTAGGCAGATAGCTGAGATTTTGTTTGCCTACAAGCAGAGTTGAGATAGAGGCCACTAATGTGAAAAATCAGGTCGAGAGATGGAGTGACCTGATTTGTAGTCTTTCTTTATATATATATGTTCAATGATTTGATTCCAGTTCGTATAACTATGTTATTTGCATATAGAATGATAATTTAGGGTGAACAACCATTCTGTGTAAATATGTATGCAGGCGAGTTCTGTGGAATTCACAGAAGAGAAGGAGAGACAGAGAAGCATGAGGAACCTTTAAATTCATTAAAGGGTTCAAGAGACGAAGCTCAGGAGGAAGCTTGCATTGGAAAAAACAAGGGACCAAAACCTTTTAAAAGAAAACCGCAAGCCACAGCCAACGTTGAAAATAGCGTAAAAACCCAAGTAAGAAGAAGATCGAGAAGTTAAGTATTGACGCTCAGTAGCCGTTGGATCATTTAGATCAACGACCAGGATTAAGTCACGGTGGCAGAACCCTTTTGAAGACATCAGAATGAGCCTTTGAAATGGAGCGATGGCGATCCTGCGATTAAGCGTGGACCGTCAGATCAAGATTTAGATCGACGATCCAGATCTAATCGCTAATCGCGTTGTCGGCAGTTTCAAGTGGAAGTGATCGGTCAGTGCATATGTAATACGTCGATAGCGATAAGGCGGTCAACGATCAGGAAATCGTATTTCAACCTATCGGAGGAGTGGAGCGACTTAAGGGTAGACCCGATATATTTATATATGCGAGTATATAACCCTTGAGGTTCGGCTTTATGGTAAAGCAGAGTTTTCCATGGTTTTTATGTAATATGGTCGCATATCGGATGTGATAGAGGCCCGAGGGATGACTGTGGGGTTGTGAGGTTCCGACTGCAATAAGGGTTGTCTCGAAATCTATGCCGAGAATGTATGAAAGGCAGAGAAGGTATGGAAAGCGGGGTTTTCCTTTGTAATTGGATTTTAAAGGATTTTAGTGCCGATATGTGGGTTTGTGTGATTTATATATATTAACCAATGTTTAAGGGGGAAAAGGTTATATATATGTGAATTATGGGTTTATTAAAGGTTGTGAAGTGGGTTTAAGTCCCGATATGGAAGAACTAATGGAAGGCTTTAAGAAAAAGTTTAACGAAGGTTTTGAGTGGGTAAATAGTCCTGATAGAGGGTTTTAAGCGGGGTTATTAAGTTCTGATAACAAGGAACTGTTATATAGGGCCTTAACCATTGATAGCTAAAGGTTTGACTCCTTAGGGAGTTAAACACCTGGGACAATTGTATTTATGCATACTATGGGTAAATGTGGGATAACCCTGCATCAGTGACCCCAATCTGTTTCCCGGAACTATGCAGTGCTTGAGGTTGTCCTCCAGGGAAGTTGCACTACGCAATCCCAGAAGTGAGTAGCTTGTCTACCTCCCAGAACTATGCAGAAACTGCCTCCATGTCCAAACTAAACTGCGCATTTCTCAAGCACAATCATCAAGCCTCCTTTTGGTCTGCCAAGACCCTACACTGCATTGAGACCTGGCTCTGCACTGTTCCCCAAAACTGCACAGACATGCCCAGAGGTCCTCTACTTCCTTTCTTTGCACTATTCTCCAAAATTACACAGTCATGCTCAACTAGACCTCTGTTGCCTGTCCTGCACTGTTCTCCAAAACTGTACAGTCATGTCTAGTAGTCCCCCTGCTGCCTATCTTGCACTATTCTCCAAAACTGCGTAGTCATGTTCAATCGGTCCCTTGCATCTCTGTCATGCCTCACTCTTGAAAACTTCGCAGAACTGCCCAGTAGCTCCCTTGCAGCCTTGTCTTGCTTTCCTTCCAGGAATTGCATAGAAGTGCCCTCCCTCAAGGTCCCACCTTGCAGCTACCACTGGTGTGTTGAGAAATGGCAACAAGAAATTCCAGTTTAATTTTTTCTTGAATTAAACTGTGAATTAAAATAGAATTCTTTTCTCATAGCAATTTGAAAATAATTAATTAAGTTTAATTAACTTAATTAATTTAGGAAATTAAAATTGGAAGTATTTTAGAAGACATGTATATGTGCTCCCTAACTTATAGGAGTTAAGGAAGATCTATGAATGAGTTGTAATTAGTTAACTTAGTTTATTGAGTTAAGTCCAGTTAAATTAGTTCCAATCAGTTCCAAGAACTAATAGTGAGTAAAAAATAAGTTGGGACACTAGTAACCTAATTAGTGCTACTCTAGTTAACTGAAGGTTCCACCATCAGAAACTCATGCATGTTGATTCTGAGAAAGACCCAGTTGAGACTAGAGTGCAGGGACATTGTATTATTTTTTTTAGATTTTTCTAGGTTGCACTGATAGTGCATGCATTCAGGAACTGATCCTTGAGGAATTGTGCTATTTTTAGAGGCTTTATTTCCCTTTAAATACAAGCTATTCTCCATAATAATTACACATTGGAATAGAGACTTGAAGAGCTTGTGAATTGGCTAAGATTTGGCCTTGAGCTTGCTTATGAGTTGGAGATTGAATTTGCTGAGTGCTGGGATTGTTCTTGAGAGAACAAGCATTGTAATTTCATCTTGATTTTCCGGATTAATACAAAAAAGATAGTGGGGTTTTGAGTTGTGTATTTCCCCGAATATTTATTGTGTTATGTGCCTTTGATTCTCTTCCTCTATTGATTATTGTTTGCACGATGTTTATGGACTTCCGTTGTAAAGAGCAGAAGTAGTTTCTTGTCTCTTGTTTTAGTAGATTACATGAGCTTGTGAATCTATAGGATTTTCTACATGGTATCAGAGCAAGATTTTTTTTTTGGCTGAGAGTTTGCAGAGAATTTATGTGAAAACTTTTCAGAAACAAATTACATATTTGGATTCCTTGGGAAAAGATACCCAAATTCAAAAAGAAATTCGGCTGAATCGGAGTTCGGATGAGGGAGATATCATTGATTTAAAATCATCTCTCTAGAGGAGATTTCGAAGTTTTGAGTTTCTGGGTTACAGGTGAAAGTTGAATTTGCATACATACTTCAGGATCGACAAATGGTGTTCCATGGGTTGAGGCTTGAGTATGCCTTGGAAGGCAGCTCGAATTTTATAGCCTGGAGGGACATGGTGGAGGTTGTGCTAGAAGATAATGGCTTGAAGGAATTCATTGATCAAGAAGTCCTCAAGCGAGCAGCTACGGACACATAAAACTTGGCCGAATGGAAGAAGTGTGTGGCAAAGGCAAGGTGGATAATCATTGAGGGAGTTCGAGACCACATTGTCTCGAGTCTTCATGGCAAGGAAACTCCGCATGCTATGTGGAAAACATTGGCAGACTTGTATCAGGATAGCAATGATAAAAGGCAGTTGGCACTGAAGGATAAACTTCGTAAAATCAAGATGGAGAAAGGCGAGACGATTCCAAAGTACTTGACCAAGTTCACTAAATGTCGGGATGAACTTGGAAGTGTCGGAATCACAGTTTTCGAGGAGGAAATGGTGAGCTTTGCTCTTCTTGGACTCCCAAAGAGTTGGCATAGTTATCAGGACTCTATCAATGGTCGAGAGAAGCTACCAGATTGGAAACGACTATGGTCGGCTTTGATGCAGGATGAGATCAGGAGGAACATCAGGGATGGCTCTTCATCAAAGACTGATGATGAAGAGAACTGTGCCTTAGCAATTAAGGGGAAAGGTAAAATTTATCATTCCAAATCAGATTCTTATCATGGAGGTAAGAAGAAGGACATGAAAAAAGTTAAATGGTTTCATTGTCACAAGATGGGTCACTTTGCTACAAATTGTCCATTGAAGAAGTCTAAGGAGAAGTTCTCAGGAGGAGTGGCGGGTGAGGCTTTGGCCTCCCAATTCGAATTGGACTTTTCCCTCATTGCATGCCATGGTGTCTTTGATGATGGGAAGTGTATGGTACTTAGATAGTGGAGCTTCTTTCCACATGACTGGTGACAAAGAGTTATTCAGTGAACTAGAGGAGAAAGATCTCAAGATGCATATTGAGATGGGTGATGATGGTAAGTATAGTGTTACTAGTGTGGGAACTATTACTTTTTAGAGGGAGCATGCAGCTCCACTCACCTTGAAGAATGTTAAGCATGTACCCATACTAATGAAGAACTAGGTATCCATTGCCATGCTTGAGGATAGAGGCTATGATGTGATCTTTTCGAAAGGAAAGGCGTTCCTTTGACACATAACCACGGGTCAAGTAAAGAAGATAGGGATTCGAGTTCAGAATCTCTATAAGATAGAGGTAGAGGATTGTGTTGCTTTGAGTTCAAAAGCGGAAAAGATGTTGAGCTGAGATGTCAGCGAGTTATGGCACAGACGATTGGGCCACTTGCATCATGGGGATTTGAAGATATTGCAACAAATCTCTACCGGTCTTCCCAAAGGTACGCTTGAGCAATTTGATACATGAAAGGGTTATACTTTGGGAAAATACACCAACTCTTCCTTTGGAGATAGAGACAATCGAGTAAAGTCTATTCTGGAGAGAGCCCATTCATATGTGTGTGTACCATTCTCAATAATATCACTGCCAAACACAGGTATTATGTTATATTTGTAGATGACTATTCTCGTCAATGATGGATATTTTCCATGCAGAGAAAGGATCATACATTCACAAAGTTTTGTGAATTCAAAGCAATGGTCGAGAAAGAGTCAGGCAAGAAGGTTAAATCTCTACGGAGTGATAATGGTGGAGAATATGTCTCCAATGAGTTTAAGAACTTATGTGCAGCGGAAGGGATTAAATGAGAGTTGATGGCACCAGATAACCCTCAACAGAATGGAGTTTCCAAGAGGAAGAATAGGAGCATGGTAGGGGAAGCAAGGGCGATATTGCATGATCTAGGCTTACCAGTACACTTGTGGGCTAAGGCATGAAACACAACAATTTATGTTAAGAACCGTAGCCCACATCGGATACTTAAGAGTAAAACACCAGAGGAATCTTATTCCAGTAAGAGGCTAAATGTTGGTCACTTCAGGATTTTTGGGTCATCGGTTTATTGCCATGTGACCAAAGATGCACGAAAGAAGCTTGATCCAATAGAAGAGTTGGGATCTTTGTTGGGTACATTGATACTCCCCACAACTATCGAGTGTGCATGAAAACTAATCAGATGATAGTGGTTCGCAGGGATGTCAAGTTTGATGAGGAGAAGGCCATGCGAGTATCCCTTGAGAGGGAGATTGAGCTACATGCAGAGGAGGATCTTTTAGTTCTAAGGTTGAGGAGCCTCAGATTAATGTGGAGCAACCACATGCAGAGGTCCTGGGAGTGGATACATCCACTCAGGCAGAGTCTTCCAGAGAGGGAAGAAAGTGCACTAGAGAGGCTGACAGATTATTAGATGATGCATGGGAGAATGTGGGAGCACCCCCTTCTCAGCACAGACAGAGGAGGTCGCTAGAGAGGTACACTAAATATATGGAACTTATGGGTGCATGTGTTATGACAAATCCATCTTCCTTTTAGGAAGCAGTACAACAACCAATTTGGGTTGACGCGATGGTGGAGGAGTATGACTCCAAAGTTCGAAACAACGTTTGGGATGTGGTACTGAGACCGAAGGACAAGTCAGTTGTGAGCTCCCTTTTGCTTTACAAGGTAAAGAAAGTTGTCGATGGTAGTGTGGAGAAGCATAAGGTCAGATTTGTGACCCGTGGCTTTTCACAGGTAGAGGGGATTGACTATGATGAGACCTTTTCTCATGTTGCAAGGTACTTATCAATTAGATCTATTTTGGCACTATCATCAAAAATGGGTTGGAAGATCCATCAGATGGATGTGAAGACTACCTTCCTCAATGGCATGATTGAGGAAGAGGTGTACATAGATCAGCCCGAAGGTTTTGAAACCTTGGATCGTGAGTTGCATGTGTGCCGACTCAAGAGAGCGTTGTATGGGCTGAAGCAAGCACCCCATGCTTGGTACACCAGGATAGATAGCTACTTCACTAGGATGGGCTTCACGAAGAGCGAAGCAGATGCGAACATGTATCACATAGTGGTGGAAGGTAGGCTTTTGATCATTGTACTTTATTTAGATGATCTCATACTGAAAAGTGATGAGAAGCTCATTAAATTTTGCAAGGAAGATCTTGTAAGAGAGTTTGAGATGAAGGACATGGGGCTCATGCATTACTTTCTTGGCATGGAGGTATGGAAGGGAGATGGGGAGTTGTTTGTTTCTCAAGGCAAGTATGCCAATGAGATACTCAAGAGATTCTGCATGGAGAGCAGTAAACTCATGGAGACTCCTCTAGCTGGTAATTAGATGAAGGAGGATGCTACTTCAAAAGAAGTAGTGGAAGCTACTGTTTACAGGCACCTTATGGGTTCACTCATGTATTTGGTGAACACACGATCAGATATGTGTTATGTAGTTAACAAGCTTAGTCAAGCGATGGTTAGGCCTACCAAGTTGTATTGGAGGGCATCAAAGCATGTATTGAGATACCTCAAAGGCACTACTCAGTTTAGGTTGTGGTACAAACAGAGAGAAAGAGTGAAGCTTCAAGGCTTCACCAATGCAGATTGGGCGGGGAGTCCATCTTACAGGAAGAACACATTAGGAGGGATCTTTAGTATTGGGTCTGCTGCAGTTTCTTGGTACAACAGGAAACAAAGATTGGTTACACTCAATTCAACAGAGGAAGAGTACATGGATGCAAGTCAAGCAACATGTGAGGCTATCTGGATGAGGAAGATCCTGGTTGGTTTGTTTGGTCAGCAGATTGATCCGATAGTGATTTATTGTGATAATTAGAGTTGTGTCAAAATCTCTGAAAATCTAGTTTTTCATGATCTATCCAAGCATATAGATATTTGGTATCATCATCTCAGAGATTGCGTATTGAGGCGGATCATGTTGTTACATTACATTCCCACGAAAGAGCAAGATGCTGACATCTTGACAAAGCCATTTCCAAGATGTAACTTCGAGTTTCACAGAGACAGGATTTGGGTAGTGGATAATCCCTTTCCTTTTGAGAGGGAGTGTTGAGAAATGACAACAAGAAATTCCAGTTTAATTTGTCCTTCAATTAAACTGTGAATTAAAATAGAATTCTTTTCTCATAGCAATTTGAAAATAATTAATTAAGTTTTATTAACTTAATTAATTTAGGAAATTTGAATTGGAAGTCTTTTAGAAGACATGTATATGTTATCCCTAACTTATAGGAGTTAAGGATGACTTATGAATGAGAGTTAATTAGCTAACTCAGTTTATTGAGTTAAGTCCGATTAAATTAGTTCCAATTAGTTTCAGGAACTAATAGTGAGCAAACAGTCAGTTGGGACACTAGTGACCTAATTAGTGCTACTCTAGTTAACTAAAGATTCCACCATTAGAAACTCATGTATGTTGATTCTAAGAAACACCCAGTTGAGACTAGGGTGCAAGGACAATGTACTATTTTTTTTAGATTTTCTTGAGTTGCACTGATAGTGCATGCATTCAGGAACTGATCCTTGAGGGATTGTGCTATTTTTAGAGGTTTTATTTCCCTTTAATTACAAGATATTCTCCATGGGAATTACACATTGGAATAAAGACTTGGAGAGCTTGTGAATTGGCTAAGCTTTGGCCTTGAGCTTGATTATGAGTTGGAGATTGAATTTGTTGAGTGCTAGGATTGTTCTTGAGTGAACAAGCATTGTAATTTCATCTTGGTTTTCCGAATTAATACAAAATAGATAGTGGGGTTTTGAGTTGTGGCTTTCCCAGGATATTTATTGTGTTATGTGCCTTTCATTCTCTTCCTCTATTGATTATTGTTTGCTCGATGTTTATGGGATTCCGTGGTAAAGAGTAGAAGTAGATTCTTGTCTCTTGTTTTAGTAGATTACATGTGCTTGTGAATCTACAGGATTTTCTACATGGTGTCCTTCACTGCAGAATTCTACCTCCCAGTGGTCACTACGCAGTTTTTCCCGACAACGCAAGTTTTACTCCCGAAATTCCTCATTCCATCCTGAGTTGCACTATGCACTATCTCAACAAGTTTTCCTCCCCCTGTCACCCGAAACACGATAAAAATGCATCATGCTAGACTATGAGGTTTTGGATTTAATGCCATCTCGTCATGAATACCTTACAGGAATAGGTACACTGATAGCTCATGGCGAGACGATGAATTGGAAGAAGAAGGAATGCACATGCTATAAGACTTGCTTGCAGCTAGATGGGCGTACCAACCATATCAAGCAACAAGCAAAAGGAACACATGCATTGAATCATAATGCAAGACCAAGACCATCGAAGACCCCGCAACACTATGCCATGTGGAGGAGAAGACAAAGCACACCAAGAGTACATCCATCACATAGCAGTGCAGAAGCTTGACATGGACACCACAGTCAACCAATACATGTCAGCAATGTCATGTCGAGTTGTGTCATGAGTTTTCTTGGCCACATCACCACTATGGGCCATATTTGTTGTAACTCCATGTAATGTAAAGTGAATTCCAATGGACACACACAAGAAGTTGAAGATTCATGTCAGTAGAAAAGTCATAGAAGTTGAACAGTCACGAGGGTAGTCCAAGATTCACAAGGTTCAAGCATCACCCTTGGCTATATATACCCCTCCCATTGTATGAGCAAGGGATTTTCACCTTGGTTCCTCCCACGTGGCCTTGAGAGTCTATAGTTTTTTCTTTGAGAAGCAAGGAGTGGTTCCAATGTCCCACTACTGGGACTAGTAATGTATGGTGTAGCGATGTGTCTTGAAACTTTTTCTTAATTCATAAGCCTATTAAGGCCAACACGTTTTCACGCATGTTTTGTAGATGTTTGTAAGAATAGCCTTTAAACATTCTTAATTCATGTTTGCTTAACCTGTAATAAGATAGTTGAACTACTTTGGTTATTTTAGTACTTACATTGTTGAAGATGTGTTGTATTGTTTATCATTGTTGTCTCATCCTTGTGGACTACTCCACAGGGCATAAGACATACCATTTTTGTTTACTGGTTATAACAACCATCACCTCCGTGTGGGCTACTCTGCTAGATGGTGTACGTGATTTTCCTTGCCCTTTGGTTTGAGCGACTACCGCATCCACTGTGGACTACTCCACTGGATGTTGGCCATACCCTTGTTTGTTCACGTGTGTCTCTCCTAGGGTGGTACTATTACCGCTCATCTGGAGGCTCACTTTACTCTCTCCCTTTACAGTAAGAGAACCCAGAAACAAGTTACATTATGTGCTCACCAGGCATACTCACCTCGCTTTTTGAGGATACAAGCATAAAACTCTCATGGGCTAAACAACAAGAGCTAAGACAAATCTCTTAGATAATGGCAATTGGGCCATCATACAGTATGGGACTTCTACACCAAATGGTGTGAGGTCTAGTTGGGACTTCATACCGGGGAGATCCCCTGAATGTTGGTGGGTCTAGCATCGTCAATATTTTTGGTGCTAGAAGGAGGGCCACCAGTAACTTATGGTTGAATGCCCTACCAACCCCACTCATCTATCATCTGGTCAATGTAGTAACATGCACTCCCTCTCCCCTACGTGCAACTCTAAAGTTGGTTATTCCTCACCTCCAAGACCCAAACAAGAAATTTTGTATCAGCACATCCGTGTTGTTCGTCCTATCACCCGTCAATTTTCTAAAGTTGTTAGACTGATTGCAGGAGTGCATGTTCTTCCCTATTCATAGAGGAAGCAAAATAATACTCCCACAGGAGAGGTAGTCTCATCTGTGGAAGAATAAATCTTTGTCGCTCTTGAAGCGCTAGTAGAAGCTGTTGAAAATGAAGAGGAACCTATAGTCCTTTGAGAGGGAGAATAAGATAACCTCTTACTCTTGGGCTCAGGTTTCGGCACAAGAGGCAGAGGGGAAGGTAGTGGAGGAGGTGGAGGTGGAGATGAACCAACAGATTCAGAGGTAGAACCATTAGATTTAGAAGAAAAGGAGGAGGACGAAGAAGAGGACAATATGGCTAACCAAAATATGGAATGGATGACCCAGGGCCCATTGGCACTCCCGGGTGTCTTGCATAAGATGCCAAGACATGCAGAGAAGTTGTTAACAAAGTATGACCCTGAAAAGACAGTGAAGGCGGAAGATCACTTAGACACGTTCTACCTACATCTGCAGACACTGAGGTACGTTATGACGATGTTGCATGTAGACTGTTTCCATGTACCTTGGATGGTAGAGCAGTTGTATGGTACCACAACCTTCCTGTGAACTCCATTCAGAACTTGGGGGTGTTCAAGAGAATTTTCCTTGAGAAGTTTGCTAAAGACAAAACCCCTGCCATGTTGCTAAAAGAGTTGGGTAGTCTCAAGATGGAGCAGAAATAAAAAGTTAAAGATTTCAACCATAGGTTTAACCATATCCTGAACAAGTTCACAGTAGACACCAAACCTCATGACTCCATCATTGTTGACTACTACACGTCTGCACTACCGACCAACAATGCACAGTTTGTTAAGTGAGCTGTGAAACCAACACTATTGGAAAATTTCCAAAAGGAAATTGTTGTGGAGAAAGACCTGCGCACTATTGGAGTCATTGCATATGACGAACTAGCTAAGGACTCCAAAGACATGGACAGGAGGTCTCAGACTACTATGAGTAAGGAAAAGGAAAAGGAAGAAAGTGAAATGAGATCCTTAATCGTCCCTTCAAGTCCTTGACAACCGAAATTTCTGAACTCAAACAATGGACGAGCAAGACAACCGTAAACAATAGGCCTCCCAGGTTTGTGCAGAATAAGAACACGACTTCAGGAATCAGTAGTAGCCACCCAGCCAAATCTGCGTAGAGCTCTAACCTTATGCTTATCTTGGATCAAATCATGAAAGATCATTACTGCAAGTTCCATAGTGAACGACATTCAGAAAGGACTTGCCCAGGATGGAACCAAGGAATGAGCACTTTGGCTACACAGTTGACCGACAAATTCACAGCCAGTGAGCAAGTTCGACCTGAGAATTAAGATGAAGAAGAAGATGCTACATCTGACGAAGCTCTAAGTGTTGGCCATGTGGTTAACATGTATCAATGTGCTCACACTAACTAGAAGACAACCACCAAGAAGGAGCCTCTGAGCGACCGCCCGACCCCAAAGCAAAACAATCGATACAGTTTGAGAAGTCAAGGGGGCCCCACTGTGTTTGAGATACTGAAAGAAAATGTAAGACAACATCTACTCAGGAGAGTTGATCTACCGGTTAGATCAACATAGAAAACTCAAAGAAAGGTCGAGAAGACAACTACAACTAAAAGTATGTCTGTGAGCAACGAAGACAAGATTATCCCACTGGACAACAGGAACACAAGTCTACCCCTAGACATCTCAGCGAGTCTCCACGCTCTAGAATACAACATTATTGAAGACATGAAAAATACCCATGCAAACATATCTCTGTATGAGTTAACCAAGATCATGGGTCAGCGGGATATTCTTTTGCACGCACTGGGGAAAACCTCCATAGGTAGTGTTACCTCTTACAGCAAATGACCATGTAAGTCTCCCGACTAACTCACATTTATGCTCAACGCGCTTCGCATGGAGGAAGTGAACTCGCTTTGCCCACCGTTTTTGTTGTCATTTGAAATATTCAACTTCAATGTTCATAATTGTTTGGTTGACTCTGGCGCATCAGTCAATGTCATGCCACTCTCCATTGCTAAGAGGATCAATGCTCAATGGAGTAACACAATTTCCCATATCATCCAACTTGAGAAAACATGTGTGCCAGATATTGATGAACTCTGGGATGTGATCATCCGGTTATCGTCTGATGGACGAGTTCATCAGTGCATTAACATTGTGATTGTGGACATCCTAGAAGCATATGACTTATTGCTCAGCAGAGACTAGTCTAACAAGCTACAAGGATACTTTTCTATTGACTAGTCACACTTATGGCTTCCGTACAAGGGCAGAAACAACCAATCCAGGTGTTGTCAGAAAGAAACATTAAGCACAACGTGACTCCCTTGAATGGTGAAAATGAACCATTGGATTTTGCAGAACTCATGTTCATCAACTGCTTTCTGAAAACATAGTTGGGGTGTTATCTTGCACATCCAGTTCCCACCCTATCAGACACATAGTTGGGTCTCCTTCCTTACCCAACTGGCGAAAATGAAACTTGTACAATAGATTGTAACAATAGTAGGAGTAGTGATAGTAGTACTAGTGTGGCGAGTGGTTCTTGTACAGATGATATGTGGACCTTGTACTTTGACGAATCCAAGATGTTGGATGGCTCTGGAGCCGGTTGTGTTTTGATAGATCCACTACAGAGGAAACATTTAGTTTCTAGCCGCTTGGAGTTCGAGTGCACAGATAACACCACCAAGTATGAATCAATTGTCTTGGGCTTACAAAAATCCATCAACCTCAACATTGTTGTGTTTAAAGTGGTAGGTGATTCCGATATTGTGGTGCGTCATGTACGTAACACTCTACACTATGTGTCACCCCATCTTAAAAGTTATCAACAAGAGGTATGGCGACTTATCTCTAACTTCCAAGCTTTTAATATTATTTTTGTACCAAAAATGCATAACGCAACTACAGATGCTCTGGCAACTGTAGCTATGAGGATGACACCGCTAAGGGATAGATTTTCTATTGAAATTTTGTACAAACCATCTGTCCCAGATAACATCACTAATTTATGCATTTTATATGATGATCAACATATACTGCATTTTATGGCTAACATTGATGTCTTCAAGGGTGTAGCGATAGACGAAGACGAGCACGAGCAGTCTCTACAGGAAACAGTTGATGGAAGCAAAGGAAACCTCATCCCCAATGGCGTGATATCACTTGAGAATTTGTATGACTTGCAGAACCGTTTCCGGGGACCCTCGAATGCCAAAACCCACAATTTGACAATGCTGCATGAACAGATGAACTTGGGATGAGACAAAGATCCGAAGTTTGTGAATCTCGATACATGTTGCACACCACAAGAGCAACAAGATTTTGTCTGCCTATTCAGACAATACAGTGATGTGTTTGCGTGGACGTACAATGACTTGAAAACATATGACATGCGAATAATCCAGTACGTCATCCCAATAAAGGAAGGGTCCAAGCCTTTTCAGCAGAAGCTAAAGAAAGTGCATCCATCACTTAGGCCCCTCATACAAAAATAATTGACTAAGTTGTTGGATGTTTGGATCATCTACAAGGTTCATCATTCCACGTGGGTTTCCAATCTAGTCCCTGTTAGAAAGAAGTTCGAGGATATTCTCCCATGTGTTGATTTCCAAAATCTTAACCGTGCCTTGGACAAGGATAACTAACCAATGTTGTCTATGGAACACATATTGCAAACAATATTTGGAGCAGATATGTTTTATTTTCTTGACAGTTTCTCAGGATATAACTAGGTTCTAGTAGCAGAGCCTGACAGACTGAAGACGACCTTCCGTACCAAGTGGGGTACGCTCACTTATTATAGATTGTCATTTGGGTTGGTAAATGCAGGCTCTACATTTCAGCACATAATGGACATCTTTCCGTGGGCTCATCAGACAAAGCATAGTTGTCTACCTTGATGACGTGACACTCTTCTCTAGACGGTGGTTAGATGACCTGCGCCATCTTAAGAAAATCTTTGAACGATGTCGGAAGTACGGGATATCCTTCAATCCCAAGAAGAGCGTCTTTGCAGCGTCTAAGGGTAACCTCCTTGGGCACATCATCGCCAAGAGTGGGATCAAAGTGGATCTAGACAGGGTTCGAACCATCACGCAAATTCCTTACCCCGTGAACCAGAAAGCTATGCAGTCCTTCCTAGGGAAGATCAACTTCCTCGGAAATTTCATCTCGGATTATGCGCATATTGTCAAACCCATCCAAGAGATGACCAAGAAGGATGCAGTGTATAGTTGGTGAAAGAAGGAAAAGGATGTGTTCGCCCATATTAAGAAAACTATAGAAGAGGTGGCTACACTGTACAACCCAAACTTCAACAAGGATTTCTTGCTTTACACTTTTACTTCTGACACTTCACTCGTTGTTGTGCTCACTCAGAAAGACGAGCTGAACAAGGAACGTCCTATCTCTTTCATGAGCGTGAGCTTGCAAGGGCTTGAACTAAATTATCCTGCCGTGGAAAAAAAAGCGTACACAGTATACAAGGCACTTAAACACTTCAGACCCTACATCTTGAAAAATCATTGTATTGTCTTTGTGCCGCACCCAGCAGTCAGATCACTCCTTGTTCAACAAGCACTGGGTGAAAGAAGGGAGAAATGGATGATAGGACTGCAAGGATATGATCTTGACATCAAGCCAATTCACACTATCAAGGGTCACAGCCTTTGCAGATTAACAACGAAAGCAGTACATGTGCAAGAGTAATAAGAAGAGCTCGCTAGCTGGGAGCAAGAAATTGAAATGTATAATATTAAGCGAGCCCCCCCACTTTTCACAGAAACTCTTGGTACGCAGACGTGCACTAGTAACTTGAGCATGGAACCATTTCCTCTCACTTCTCTATGCGGTACAAGAGGGCACTCTGACTCAAAGCTTTATCCTACTAGTTGGTGCATGGGGTTCTTTATAGAAAGCACCACAACGATGTTCTGCTTAGGTGCCTAGAGGAACATGATTCAAAAAGGGTGTTACATGATCTCCATGACGAACCAATCGGGGGTCACTTTGTGGGTAACACAACAACGCAGAAGGTCATGTAGGCCAGTTTCTACTGGCCTACATTATTCAAAGATACACATGTCTATGCCCACAAGTGTTCGGTCTGTCAAAGATGTGCCAACAGAAAACGAAGGTCAACAGCCCTGTTGCAGCCTGTTGTAGTGGAAGAACCATTCCAACAGTGGGGCTTGGACATCATTAGGGAGATTTTCTCACATTCATCAAAGCAGCACCGCTACATCTTAACTTCTACATATTACTTTATGCAGTGAATAGAAGCAGTTTCACTGAAACTAGTGAATGACCTGCAAGTCATCAACTTCCTACAACAAAACATCATCTCCAGGTTTGGCATTCCAATATCACTTTTTTTTTACAATGAAACGTACTTTTCTTCGCTTAAGCTTTATGACTTTGCTTTGAAAAATGGTATTTTTTTAAAGCATTTTGCTAACTACTCCCTGCAAGGAAATGGTATTGCTAAGTCCATAAACAAGAACCTCATCCGCATCATAAAAAATACCATTTACTCTGAACAACGAAACTGACACTCCACTCTAGTGAATTCTTTATGGGCTGACCGAGTCACACCGAAGCCCTCTCTGAATACCTCCCCCTACTGCCTAGTATACGAAAAAGAATCCATCCTCCCACCAAACATATACTTTCCCGATCTCCAGTTGTCCCAAGAATCCCAAGGCAATTCGTGTCTATTAATTCAGCGTAGGATGGACACATTGCACAAGATAAAGGAAGAAAGGGTGAAAGCAAAAGAAAAGTTTACCCTACACCAAAATCGTATCAAGATATTGTTCGACAAAAAGTCTATAGGGAGTACCAGCTTCAGTGGGGGTGACTTAGTCTTGAAGTGAGATAAACCCCACGAGGACAAAGGCAAACACACAAAGTTTCAATCCCTATGGATTGGCCCTTTCACCGTTCACGAAAAGCTTGGCCAACACACGTATTGTCTACAATCACTTAACAGGAAGATTGACACTCTCCCTGTCAATGGCCACGACATAAAGCATTATTTTCAATGATCTAGGGCCGCACCCTGCACTATGTACATAATCCTTTCATTGCTTTTCTTTATTGTTTCGTTCTTTGCTTTGATTTGCTTTGTTGTTCTATTTACCTGTGCTTTGTTGTTCTGTTTCTTTGTTCTATAAAAAAGTGTTGTCACACACTACATTCTGGCTTCTGAATATGCATGTGGCTAAAGTTCAAAAGAGTCTTGTGACACTGCAGTGCTTGGCCAGTCCTATGTCCATCCTCTTTGTGCTTGGTTGTAAATTTTGGACGATGAAGTCTTGACGGAAAATAAGATTTGTCTGTAAGGAAATCTTTGGTCGAAACTTGAACACGTGTCTAGTCTGGGAAACCTCATGCCTATACTCAGTTTTCTACTCTGTGTGTTCAAGCTCATCCAACTAATAGAAACAAAGAAGGGGAAATCTAAAAGAGAAAACATGAATCAGAGGTCTTATATGCTTCTCTGAAGGAAAAACCTCTCCTTCTCTCAATAAGTTGGAATCCCTCTTCCACCCCAAAAATAAATAAGTGGCTATGCACAATACTCTTTCAAAAATAACAAAGGAGAAAGAGGAGAAAGGCTTCCTGCACAGGAGGTGAAGCAAGCAACTCCATCGGGGTACTTTCCAGGTTTGCTGGCAGTGGAGTGATGTTTGTGTTCCTACGTGACTCCGTCAGGGTACTGTCTTGGCCTACTGGCAGTGGAGCAACACCATAGATGAAAAAAATACTCTGAAAATCTTAAGTTTGCGAACCACATTACCCTTCCCAGTTTGAAACATTGTGATCTGGTTGAAAATTGTGTTGTGTTCAACTAAGTTGGTTCAAGGTGAACCATGTCTGTCTATGGGGCAAGTGGGGAAGCCGAAGTGATTTGCACAATGAATCAATACTTCCCGAAAGGCCAAGGTCCTGCACTAAAAGTGAACTAAAACAGAGAAGTTGGTATTCAACTAAACACATTTTTCATTAAAATTGGAAAAATTATATTTCAAGGACATCACTAGAATTGAGATTTTTGGTTATTTTTAAATTCTAGATCCACTATTTAATTCCAAGTTTAATGAAATATGTGTTACTAGTGTGTCGCCAAGTGTTGTAGCGGCTACAACACCCTCCAAAATTTTGGCTTGCATCCAAATTTCAAAGCCTTCCTTAGTTTTTCCTTTGATGGTTACAAACACTCGAGCTCACCCCATGAGCTCTTGTGAAGTCTTTCCACCCTTTTGCTTTTTTGACCAAGGTCATCTTTTGGCATATTGTTTTCTTTTTCATGCTTGTGATCTCATTCCGGTGAGTTTGAAGGTTTGTCTTTGTGTGTTTGGGTTGTCTTCACTCTGCGAACATCTGTCGTACTTACACACAAAGTTGTAAGCACTTTCGCACAAGTGTCGTCGACATCGTCCAAACGTCTATCTTAAGTGTCACGTTTGTCGCTCTCATCTTTAAGACAGTCTCACCAAGCGCATGTTTTGTCTTGTTATTCTAGTGGTCTATGTTGTCTTGTTGTCGAAGTATGCTAAGTGTGTTATCACAGTGCCAAGACTGCACAAGTTCACTTGCTTTCAACACTTAGCCATTTTCCTCAAAATCTGTTTGACCAGACAACCCTCTTCCATCGGACCTCAACTGAGGTGCATAGTGCAATATCAGCCCTCAGTGACCTTGCTCTGTTTCTTGGAACTGTGCATTGATTAAGTCTTTCCTCTAGGACAGTTGCACTATGCAATCCCGAAAGTGAGAAACCTGTCGGCCTCCCAGAACTTCACAGAAATTGCCTCCATGTCCAAACTGAACTGCACAATTCTCAAGCACAGTTGATCCAGATTTAAACAAGAATGCAACAAATTACAGTAACCATAAATACAAAGATGCAGTGGAAATAGTACTTCATTTCATTACTGTGAAATACTGAAATATGCTTACAAACAGAAATGGAAATAAATCAGCTAGGGTGATGGTAGCTTATCTTTGAGAAGAGATGTGGTGGCTACACGCCTCTGAACTGTGTTACAATGAGGCTCGAAGGCCTATTTATTGTTGAGAAACAATGGAAAACCCTAAACATCCAAAAACCTAACCCTAGACGCCAAACTGTGGGCCCTGTTTGGGTAAATTGGTACATCAACTTCCCGAGGTTGTAACTTTGGCATATGATCTCCGTTTGCGAGCACAATATCTCCTTAGAAAGATCTATCCGAGAACTACAACTTTGGGAAGAGAAACATCAGTCCATGGACCCATGTTGCTCCCAGTTTTCCCAAAAAACTTCGTTTAAGGCCTCAAAACGGCTCCGAAAGTTCAGGACCCAAAAAACTGCTAAAAATAGTAAGTTGTGCTACAATTAAGCAAAATGAAAAAGCTAAGAGAAGCAATGGTGGTGGTCCAAGTGGACTTGGCAGGTGGCCACCAATATCCACCTAGATCATTCCTCCCCCCTTAGGAAGCAATGGTCCCCATTGCGTTGAGTTCCTCCATGAGATGAGGAAACTTTTGCTGAACTTGGTCCCGGGTGAGCCACTTGCCCTGGTGAAGGAGTTGGCCTGCTTTGACAACTCGATACAATTGGATATTCTGTTGGCGAGTGTGCTTGATCTATGTGTCCATGATCCAATCAGTTGCAGCTTGTTCCATGCAATCTGGATTTAATTCTGTGGCTGTGAGCTGTTCTGCAATGTTGGATGTGTCTAATAATGGTGGAAAGTATGGCCGAAGGTGGTCCACATTGAACACTGGGTGCAGGCCAAGGAATGGGGGAATGCTGAGCTCAAATGCATTGTCTCCCACAGCCTTGGTAATGGTGTAAGTGTAGAAATTTTGAATAATAAACACTTATTCACAGATATTATCCCGATTATACACTATTGTGGAATACATGCACAATACATAATCTCCTCTACGTTGATCATCAATTTAGCAGCATTAAAAACAATGAAACATCAATCGCATGCACACATTAACACAGTATGTAACTCGGGGAAAGCATACAGCTGAAAACCCCACACTATCTGTATATTATAATGATTGATAACATGTAACAATACATATTACAATACTCCTCACAAGTACTCAGTACTATCTCCACCTGTTACACACAAAACTAGCTCAGATCCAAACAAGTCACAGGTTCAAATCTCCTCCGCTGCTTTGCCTGCCTCCACTGCACAATCCCTGGTGAAAATCACGTGAGCACAGGCTACAATTGCCTTGATATTGGCCCACACTGCGCAATCCTCATTGGCATTACTCAATCCATGCATGTGCAAAATCTCATGCACAACTGATAGTCACAACTCACCCTTTCACTTACCTCTAACACCTGTCTCTGTTGAACTGTCCATGCACTGAGTTAACTGATGTATTCTTTAGTTTCTTTATGAGTTAATAATTAGTGAATTAATTAACAATCAATTCACACAACTCATCACTAGTGTATTCTTTAGTTAGACTAAATACAACTAGTTCAACTAAGTCAAACTGAACACAACTCCATCAACTCCACATCCAACTCCACAGAACTCACATGCATGAGTTCTAACTAAAGTCCTCCATGCAATAGCTCAACTAACACATAAGAAACCACGTGATTCCTTTTGTCAGCTGCATGTGCCACATCCATAGCTCGAACTGAAGTGCTCCAAGAGAATAAGATAATGTTTATAGTCCAAATATTACTAAGGGCTAATAATATTTGATTGTTTCTATTTTTAGCCTGGATATCTAAAAATAGACTGTGATCACTCCACTGTGAACCAAAAAATAGAAGTCCATCTATTTTTCCCAACATGACCAATCATCCATAAACAGCATCCTGCAACTCATAGGCCATGATCCATATGTCTAAAAATAGACTTTGCGCCAAAAATAGCCTACGGGCCCACTTAGTGAAGGCGACTCCTTTCTACTAAGCTCCATCATCTTGTTTCATTTTCAAAAATAAGGACCATATCTGAGTGGTCTCAGTTTCTGATAGGCTCCGGTAAGGCGTTCCTTTTGAAAATGCAACTAGACTTTGTTGCCCACCTAAAACTTGTGTGGCACCCGATGTTGATCATGTCGTTGCTTGTACTTAGCCTTTGATTTCTCCAAAATGTCATGGACCTGCTGGTAAATATGTTGGATGTGCTCAATGAAGTTGGTTGCCTTATCTGTTTTAGATTGGACATGAGGTGAATCAGTGTGAGCAGCTGCAAATGGCATGGCCACATCAATGGGACATAGTGGCTGGAATCCCAAGCCCACCTTAAAAGGGTTGTGGCCAGTCGAGCTATGAAGAGCTCGGTTGTAGCTGTGTTGAACATAGGGTAGGCTCTCGTCCCATGTGCGTGGATGCTTTGAGTTGTACATTCGCAGAATGTGTACAATCATCCTATTGACAACCTCTGTCTGGCCATCAGTTTGAGGATGGAAGGCTGTGGACTTAGTGAGTTTGGTGTCCAGCGTCGACCAGAGACTGGACCAAAATGTACTGAGGAACCCACTGTCCCAATCTGAGATGATAAACTGTGGGATCCCAAAGTGCACCCACACTCGTTCAAAGAAGAGTTTAGCAGTGGCTTCTGCTGTGATATTCTTCTTGCAGGCCGCCATAATGGCCATCTTCGAGAACCTGTCGATGACCACAAAAACACAGTTGTTTCCATGCTTAGTGGAAGGAAGGCCTGGCAGGTAGTCCATGGAGATGGATTCCCAAGGTCGACTAGGGGTAGGCAGCGGGGTATAGAGGCCTTGCTTCTTGATGGTCGGTTTGGCAATGGCGTAGGCAGTGCATGATCTGACGTATTTCCCGACATCTTATCGAAGATTCGACCAAAAAAAATACTTTTGCAGTACTGCCACCGTTTTCTCGACCCTGAAATGCCCAACAGCTCGACTGTAATGTGCTTCCCAAATCATCTTGGCACGCTCACTTGAAGGAACACAAAGGTGACCCAGGTGGCATAACAGGGCATCCTAGAGGTGAAAATCTGGAACATGCCGACCCTCCAAGAGTGTCTGGTATGTGTGGCCGAATTCTGGGTTGCTTTTGTAGAGAAGTGGCCAATCAGAAGTCTCATGCCCACAAGAGTTAAGCACGGTGGTTAACGCCATGATCTGTGGTCAACTGAGGCAATCTACAACATTATTGTTGCTGCCCTTCTTATACTTGATATTCAAATGGAATTGTTGTAGGTATGTAGACCACTTCTGATGGCGATCATTCTGCGATTTCCCTTGGGTCTGTATGAACTGTAGGGGTTGGTGGTCTATGTGGATGATCATTTCCTTCCCCAAAATGTAATGCTTCCACTATCGGCAGGACTGCACAATGGAATACATCCCTTTGTCATAAGTGGGATATTTCCAGACTGTGTCTGAAAGTGTCTCAGTATGATATGCCACTGGATGCCCGTGTTGAGTAAGGACTGCCCCAATAGCATAGTCAGAGGCATCTGTCTTGACCTCAAATGGTTGTTGCAAATCTGGTAACGTGAGCACTCGTGCCGTGTAGAGGCGATCTCTCAACTCTGTGAATGCCTTCTGTTGGGATTCAAACCAAAATAATTTTGCTTTCGCTCCTCCCTTGGTGACTTGACTCAAGGGCCAAGTGATATGAGAAAACCCCAACATGAACCTGCGGTAGAAGTTGGCAAGACCTAGAAAGCTGCAAAGCTCTGTCAGAGTGGTTAGATATGGCCAATCCCGAATGACTTGGATCTTGGTTGGATCCACATACACCCCTTGCTCATCAATAATGTATCCCAGATATTGAACCTGGGTCATGCCAAAAGTGTATTTCTCGAAATTGGCACATAGCTTGTGTTACCGCAGTGTTTGGAGAACCTATCAGATGTGGTGGAGGTGCTCTTCCCAACTCTGGCTGAAGATCAGGATGTCATCCAAGTATACCACTACAAATGAGTTGGTGAATGGCCGCAAGATGTCATCCATTAGCCTCATGAAGGTTGCAGGAGAATTCGTCAATCCGAAAGGCATAACCAACCATTTGAAAAGGCCCTCCTTGGCTTTGAAGGTAGTCTTCCACACATCAGAGGGTTCGATTGGTACCTGGTGATATCCTGACTTCATATCAATCTTGTTGAAATATTTTCCCCCCCTTAGTTGGTCCAGGAGGTCATCAATCCGTGGGATCGGTTACCTATTATGGACAATGATCTTGTTCAACACCCAATAGTCAATACAAAGTCTCCAAGTCCCATCCTTCTTTTGTACCAACATGATCGGGCTCCCACAGGGTGATGAACTCAGACGGATGTGACCTTTTTGCAGCAACTCCTGAATCTGCCTCTTGATTTCATCGTTCTCTAGAACGGAGCGCCGATAGATTGGTCCATTGGGCAGTGGCATACCTAGGGTCAGATCGATGGAGTGCTTGACCTGACAGTGTAGAGGAACCCCTGCGGGGGAGGTGAAGATGTCCTCATACTCATCCACGACCTTGTCCATCTATACTTATCGTGCGGAGGGGCCCTGTCTGGAGGTCATGACCACCATCTTCTTCTTTCCTTGAGGGCGTATCATCAGGAAAACAAATTTCCCGGTTTTGGAAATGAGCTTACTGCATTGTTTTGCAATAACCAAAGAGATGGCAGTAGGCGGTGCTATCTCCGGTATCCTGTACAACTTATTTCTCAATGTAACAATAACAGCACGCGGCCTTGATTCATACACATAATGTCACTTCCACAAGTATGGTTGTCCTAATAATACATCACAAACTTCAAGGGGAGCAATGTCACACAATACCTCATCCGTGAAGGGCTTGATGTTGTATGGAAAGCGACACTGCTGGCTCACGTGAAGATCCTGTCCTTGATGAAGCCACCCGATGGTGTACGGTTGTGGATGTGCTGTGGTTGGTAAGCCTAACCGCTTCATGACCTCTTCCGAAATGAGGTTCTTTTGGCTCCCGCTGTCAACAATGAACTATAGCGAGGAGACCTTTATCCACATCTGGGAGTGGAAGAGACGCTCCTCCTCCTCTGGATCTTCGGGTTTCTCCTTCTGTATCTTCGTGGTCGCAATGGTGGCGTTCGGCTCCGCATTGATAATCTACTTCCCTTTGTCATTCCCTTTGTCAAGTTCTGACTTAGAGTCAGAACATGCATCTGATTCTGAAACCTTTAGCTCGGCCACCAGTGACTGCTTGGCCCGACACTCACTTATTTTGTGAGTGGAGCTCTTATGGAATTCACACCACTTTCCCGTGTCCTTTTTCGGCTTCACGACATTGTTCTTTGCTTGCATCTTTGGCGGGTTGTCTTGGGCCATCCTACCTTGGCTTTTTCCTTTGTTCTGTGGTTTGGGGGCACCTTTCCCTTGCTTTGAATTCACAGATCCAAAGTCTCGCTTCTTCTTTTTAAAATTTTGCTCGACCTTGACGGCATGCCAAGCGAGGAGATGTTTAGGAATTCTATTTCTTCCTGGATGTACTTGTGCAGGTAGCCACGGTATTTGAGTACCAAATTTTGCTCTGAATCTTTGATACCCAACTTTGTGCGAAGGGTATGGAAAATATTGGTAAACTCCAACACGTCTTGGTCCCTTCCTTGCCACACCATATTCCACTTTATGTATTGATCCTCATAGCTTCCGACAGGGTAGTACTGCTCCTTGATGGCATCCCGGAATGAATCCCAAGTGGGTGCGGCTGAAAATAGTGAGCCTGTACTTTCATCCTTCAGCTCGTAGTAGGTTTCCCACCAGTCCTTGACGTGGGGGGCTGCTTTGAGAAGAGAAAAAATAATCTTTTCCTGACTGGAAAAATCATGAACAGAAAAATAACCCTCTAGCAGATTTAACCATTTATCTATGGCATCTGCGTCTATTTGACCCTCGAAGATGGGGATTTCCAAATTAACTTGTACCTTAAAGGGCATGGCGTTTCCAGAGGAGCTACTGGAAGCCGATACGCCGCCTCTGGGTAGCCGCTGAAGGATCTAGGCAAAGCTGTCCATCACCACATTCCTTTGTCGCTCGAGGGCTTCTTCGAGCAAGATTTTGATAGGATCTCCTGCCCCCTCGTCTTTCTTCTCATCTGCCATGGGAGGCCATCGGGATTTGCGGGGTTGGTCTTGCAAAGGTTCGACCAGTTCAAGCTCTAACTCCTTATATCCCGACCTCGTTGGGGACATGCAAAGAAAAACAGAGACAAAGCAGACCACTCTAATACCACTGGTCCATATTTAAACAGGAACACAACAAATTACAGAGATAAACATAAATACAGAGATGCAGTGGAAATAATACTTCATTTCATTACTGTAAAATACTGAAATATGCTTACAAACAGAAATGGAAATAAATCAGCTAGGGCGATGGTAGCTTATCTCTGAGAAGAGATGTGGCGGCTACACGCCTCTGAACTGTGTTACAATGAGGCTCGAAGGCCTATTTATTGTTGAGAAACAATGGAAAACCATAAACACCAAAAACCTAACCCTAGAAGATGAAACGCCAAACCGTGGGCCCCATTTGGGTAAATTGGTACATCAACTTCTTGGGGTCGTAAATTTGGCATATGATCTTCGTTTGACGTGCACGATATCTCGTTAGAAGATCTATCTGAGAACTACAACTTTGGGAAGAGCAACATTATTCCATGGACCCATGTTGCTCCCAGTTTTCCCAAAAAATGTCGTTTAGGACCTCAAAACGGCTCCGAAAGTTCAAGACCCGAAAAACTACTAAAAATAATAAGTTGTGCTACAATTAAGGAAACTGAAAGAGCTGAGAGAAGAAATGGTGGGGGTCCAAGTGGACTTGGCAGGTGGCCACCAATATCCACCTAGATCAACAGTCATCAAGCCTCTTTCTGGTCCACTGGGACCTACACTGCACTCAGACCTGGGTCTGCACTATTCCCCAAAACTGCGCAGACATGTCTAGAGGTCCTCTGTTGCCTTGCTCTGAACTTTTCTCAAAAAACGTGTAGTCATGCTTAGCTAACACTCTGCTGCCTATCCTACACTGTTCTCCAAAACTGCGTAGTCATGTCTAGCAGTTCCCCTACTGCCTATCTTGCAATGTTCTCCAAAACTTCGCAGTCATGCTCAATAGGTACCTTGCAACTTTGTCATGCCTTGCTCTTGAAAACTACGCAAAATTTACCAGCAGCTCCCTTGCAGTCCTGTCTTCCTTTCCCTCCAGAAACTACGCAAAAGTGCCTCGCACAGGGTCCCACCTTGCAGCTGCCACCAATGTCCTTCACTGTGCAATTTTGCCTCCTAGAGGTCACTATGCATTTTTTCCCGACAGTGCAGGTTATACTCCTAGAATTCCTCATTCCAGCCTGAGCTGTGCTTTGCGCTATCTCTGTGAGTTGTCCTCTATCCATGTCTCCTGAAACACGAGAAAAATGCATCATACTAGACTAAGAGGTTATGGATTTGATGTCGTCCCATCACGAGTGCATTATAGGAACAGGTACACTAATAGATCATGGCGAGACGGTGGATGGGATGAAGAAGGAGCGCACATGCTAGAAGACTTGCTTCCAACTGGACGAACGTACCAAGCATATCAAGAAAGAAGCAAAAGGAACACATGCATTGAACCATCATGCAAGACCAAGACCATCAAACACCCCACAACACTATGTCATGCAGAGGAGAAGACAAAGCACACCAAGAGTACATCCATCACACAACAATGAAACATCTTTACATGGACACCACAGTTAGCCAGTACATGTCAGCAGTGTCATGTCGAGTTGTGTCATGAGTTGTCTTGGCCACATCACCATTATGGGCCATATCTATTGTAACTCAATGTAATGTAAAGTGAAGTCCAATGGACACACATAAGAAGTTGAAGAGTCATGTGAGTTTAAAAGTCATGGAAGTTGAACAATCACGAGGGTAGTCCAAGAGTCACAAGGGTCAAGCATCACCCTTGGCTATATATACCCCTCCCATTATATGAGCAAGGACTTTTCACCTTGGCTCCTCCCACATAGCCTTGAGAGTCTGTAGTCTATTCTTTGAGGAGTGAGGAGTGGCTCCAATGTCCCACTATTGGGACTAGTGATGTATGGTGTACATATGTGTCTTGGGACTTTTGCTTAATTTAGAAGCCTATTAAGGCCAACACGTTTTGACACATGTTTTGAAGATGTTTGTAAGACTACTCTTTAAACACTTGTAATGTAGGTTTACTTAACCTGCACTAAGATAGTTGAACTACTTTGGTTGTTTTAGTACTTACATTGTTGAAGATGTGTTGTATTGTTTATCACTGTTGTCCTGTCATTGTGGACTACTCCATAGGACATTAGACAAACCATTTTTGTTTACTGGTTATAATGATCATCACCTCCGTGTGGACTACTCTGATGGATGGTGTACGTGTTTTCCCTTGCACTTTGGTTTTAATGACTGCCACATCTGTTGTGGACTACTCCACTGGATGCTGGACAAACCCTTTTATGTTCGCGTGTGTCTCTCCCTGGGTGGTACTATTACCTCTCATTTAGAGGCTCACTTTACTCTCTCCCTTTACAGTAAGAGAACCCGGACACAAGTTACATTACTCACTCACTAGGCATGCTCACCTCACCTTTTGAAGATACAATCATAACACTCTCATGTGTTGAACAGTAAGAGCTAAGGAAAATCTCTAAGATAATGGCAACTGTGCCATCGTACCGGATGGGACTCCTACACCAAACGATGTGAGGTCTATCGGGGAGATCCCCTGAATGTTGGCAGGTCCAGCACCGTCAATACTACCCTTAAGCCAAACCATGAAGTCACGAGGGAAGTTTTCACTCAACCATTATAGGGTATAGCTTTGAAGGCCATTCCCCTTCATCAAATCAAGCTCATCAGTTCTCAACTGTCTACACAATAAGCACCTAGAGGGAAACTTGTTCTCTCAAGATACCAATGGTGTAAGGATGAATGCCATTCTTTTTCATCTGCATAGAAACTAGTATACTATATTTCAACCTACTGAGCCAAGGCCTATTATCATTCCTAGTATGTTCACACTAAGTCTACACAACAAAAAGAAAATCTTTCGTTGATCCAATAGTTCCTCGATACTACCCATTTCTCACTGTTTTTCATGCTTAATTCAGACAAATTCCTCAACAATTCTTGGCTCTCTATCTTTGGTTAAAGACTTCAACGCTGAATTCTCTCACTAAATTAGGTGAATCATAGTTACACATAGGATGTTGTGTCTCAAAAGGTTTTAGAGTACCTTTTATTCAAAGCCATAGTATAAGACCCTCATGTTTGTTTATTTCTCTTTCCACTAGTTTCTTTGGTTCATGAGTTTCCTCCGCTCCTGCTCATGGATGCACACCTTACCTTTTGTCTCTCACACACAAAACCAATTTCTTGTGAATGATTGTCTCTTTGACTTTCCTTCATGCGATTTGTCTTCTTTGAGGGTTTCATGTCAAATCTCCCAATCGTGGTCAAACCATAAGCTTATGGTTAAACCCTAGAAGTATTTAAATGATACTCTAGCCGTACCTTGGATAAGACAGTTGGGGTACAACCCAACTACTTCTATAGATATGGAAGTTACTACCACATCTTACCCATTTGATATTTTCTTGGGAAAGTTGACAATCTTAGACTTTATGAGGCTAAGACAAATAATTTATTGGTAAAGATTAATTCTATAAATCCATTTTCTTATGGTTTCTCATGGCCCATATGAAAGTTCCACTTCTTCCCCAGTGGTTATTAAAATATAATTACAATTGATTCTAGTCTTTTAACCCATTTACATTTACATGCCCATACAAACAACATTAACATAAATAATTACTATATCTATAGTTATGTTAAAGGTTGGGTGTTACATAACTCATTTTTTGAATAAGATTGGGGTGTTACACAATTCATCTTTCAAATTTAGAGTAATTTACAAAAATAGTAATTGAAAATCTTTCTGGAAAAATACAATCTTAAAACTAATACCTTTGATAATAGTTTTATAAAAATAACCAAATTAATAAATGCTGTATGACAAAGTAACACCATCTACTTAAAAAAACAAAACTTAGAAGCTAATGGATCTAATATAAGGAATAATGGGAAACTTATGCTAAATTGTAAGAAGCCATTAAAACCATTTAAAATCAACCTTGCTTCACTATAAGAAAAGAAAATATTGATTGATATAGAGAGAAAATACTTGTTTGATGTAGATATTATAGGAAAGCTTATATTAAATATTATTTATTTTTATAACAAAAACATTTAAAATTTTTAATAATATAGAAAAATATTATTTATTTTTTCATAAAAATTTTAAAAACTTCAATGTTATAGAAAATTACCGTAGGAACTTTTTAATTTCATACATATAAATTTAAAAAGATAAGTGGTTTATTATAATCCTACTTTAACTAATGAACTTTCAAACACAAAATTGACCATTTAAGTACACAACACATTAATTTTAATTTCGGTATACCTTACACATTAATTTTAATTTAGGTATACCTTAGTTAATTTCCAAGCGTGTAGAGGTATATTTGGATGTTATAACTGACTTTTCTATTTTTCTATTACACATGTAATATGTCTGAAAAATAATCTATGTATGCGATTAGTTCTAATCTTTTATAAAGATAATCTTTGCCATTTGTAGTTTAGTTGTGTAAAATTTAATGCGATTTTACATTTTATGTATAACATTTTTCCTCGTCATTTTGGTGGTGAATGAAGTGATGTTGGAGGTTGGGGGTGAGCCCGCCACGAAATCGCTTTCCATAATATTTAATAGGTATCACTTTCCATAATATTTAATAGGGATGGCATCGTTAGGCTAGGTTGCTCCATGTATTACATATGTGAATTTTTTTTGCAAGTCTTTATTTTTTTAATTGCTCTATGTAGAGACTCTGCTCTCCGGTTGCTCTCCGGTTTTTATGGTGTGTTTGGGTTCTTTCCTAACTGTATGTAGGATTACTTTCTTACATTATTGATAATGCTATGTCTACATGTGGAGATAAGGTTGTAGAAACATGGTTTAAGTCACTATCTTTTTCTAAGGTGAGATTGTTTACCTCGGACAATGCCACCGAGGTGAACTGTGTTTTCATGTGTCCTAGTCTAGGCTACACATTTAGAGAGACCTGATACTCATAGAGGAAGTTGAATGTTGGAGTAGCAATTGGGAGACTTGATACTGAGGTGGTATTTTACTTAACTATGGGGTTTTCTTTGAAGCTAGTGGTCACAATTGTAGTCATCTCCGACCTTCCTCCAACGCAGGTGCACTTGATGACATGGGCAATGTTGATTGTTTCCATTAGGGTACTGTCTGTTCCATTTGGCTCTATTCATTTCTCTTTCAGTTATGTGTTTCTATATTGCAATCTAGGTGGTTTCATTGTACTTTTTGGTCGTTTGCACTACGACTTTATTTATGGTGGCCTCTGGATAATAGGTGACTCTGCTCAAAGGTTTTTACTTGTCTCTCTAATTCTTTGCCTCTTTATCTTGTGTCGACTTAGGGCGCTCAACGTGCCCAATAGCTCTTGACTCTACCCTCATCTTGATTTTCTCTGCCTCCTTCCTTTCATTCACAGACTGTTGGGGCCTATCCATTTCATTTGGTTCTGGTTTTATTGGTGTATTATGCCCCGACAATGTATGTGTAGTTGTCGGGAGGATGGTGGCTATGGCCCCCATGGTAGGTTGTGTTCCCAAGCCTAGGTTTAGTAAGCTACCGCTATCTTTCATTTTTCTACCCCTCCCAAAATTCGTGGAGAGATCCACCAACTCGAGGTCCTCACCACCAATGAACATCAAGCTTTCTCTAATTCTGAAATTTTGGAGGAGGTAGCCCATTGTGTTCTTGACCTTGGTCATACCACGGGAAGACGAAGCCAGTACTTGAACTCCATCACCCTCCATTGTCAGATGAAACCCTCCTGGGCAGGGTCTTGAAAGAGAAGCATGAGGAATAGAATGGTATAATTGTTGCCTTGAATGAAATTAAGCGGGTCTAGAGATATCAATGTTCTTGCTTGGCGAGTTTAGATGCCCGACTAACCCACCTGGAAAGTCACCTCTAGTGTGAAATTAAGCATTATGCTCCGATAGGGCTAGTGCCCAGGATCCAACACGAGTGACCTCCTTAAACTCTTGATATTATGTTATAGCTTTCAACAGGGTGTTTTTATTTTACATGTAGTTCATTAGATGGTCGTTTTGATTGTAATCAATAATTGTTGTTTATTTTGGGCATACTTGTTTTTTAGTAAATGATCTACATATGTGGTTTCCCTTGTGGCAATATATGTGGTTTCCCTTGTGGCAAACTGAGACCAAATACTCTAAACACTAATAGAACTATAATGCTCTTGATGATGTATTTTGAAATTAAAGTAATACAAATTTAATCCAAAAAAAATGTATAATTTTTTTTATGTAAAATAAAAATATTTTTTTATTAAAAAATAATTAAAGTTAATAAAATTATTCAACCATACTTAAGTTTAATAATACTTATAAAATGAATATAATATAAATGATTTTTATAAAATAAAATAATTATAATATATTAAGAAGGTTCGAAACACGTTTATTTGGCCAAAAAATTCTCTTATGTGATTTCTACCGAAAGACTTTTCTTAATTCGTTATGGATCACAGAAAATTGAATACAAAAATTATAATATATTTTTAATAAATATACACTTATACAATAGTTTGTTTGTTGGTAGTATTTTAAAATATGTTGGGCTTTCCTTAGAAGACTATAAATTATTTTATGAATACATTTTAAAAATATTTTATATTATTTTTTCTTAATATGTGGTTCATGGATATTAAAGGTCGATGACTGTTATGTCCATGGAAACCATTTGGACATATTCATTTGAAAGGATCACTTCCCATTGGTTCATTAGCAGAAAATAACCTCAAGAACATCGAGGAAAATTGACCCCGTGACCTTCTATTAGCAAGGTGCTTTAACAATGGAAACTAAACCAATTGAGCTAACCATTATGACTAAATAATTTATATTATATTTAAATTAATAAATACCTTTTTATAAATATATTTTTATATATATATATATATATATATATATATATATATATATATTTGAAAACAATATCTTGATATTCCAAATTGAAATCAAAGATACTTACAAAGTCCAGATTTACAATAGACACCAAAAAACAAAGGATTCAAAACCACATCTGGACAATCTGAGAGTGGAGAGACTTAGTCTAATTGGATACATGAAATACAAAGTCATACCCTCAAAGGAGAAGTCTTTTACCTATTATCGACATGGCTGAGGAGAAAAATAGAAAAACAACAGATGGACATAGGATACATAAACTTCAAAACAACCGTGATAACTAAGCTGAAAGGACCCAAAAAAAACTACGAGAAACTTCTTCAGAAGCTCAGAAAACATGGACAACACCCGAACATAGGCAGTGACCCTCTTTCCATTCTTGAAGCTGAAGAGAACCTGCAAGTAACAATAAACCTTTTTTAGACATGACATTCACTTGATGGTTAAATTCCCTGTGCACATGAGAGAAGGAGAGGGATTGGAATTCCTTGAGAAAACCCTCAACCTTAGCCTTCCAATAACTTAAATTCAAAACCTGTAAATCTGCCTTTTTGTGAAGCCAATCAATAACACACTTGGAATCCCAACCTACCACCAAATTCGAGATATTTAGAGTCCTTGCAACAAGAAGAAGAGCCCACACAACCAACAACTCTTCTTTTGTATTTGAGCCTTGTCCAACACCCAAACCATCTTTTAGAAAATGATTATGATTTAACATAAGAATAAAACCTCCCCCACAATTACCCAACTAACAAGCTCCATCGAAAAAATTGTTGGGAAATCCTCTTTCAGGTGTGGATAGATTACTTTTCTAGTTCCATGGATTTGACTTTGGGAGGGAATTCCCGGAAGTAAGAAACCACCTTGGCAGTAGCTCGAGACAGAATTTCATACGAGTTTTCAAAGATATTTTTGTTCCTAAGGCCCCATAAGAACCACAATATATATATGAGAAGAGTATGAAGCCTCCTGCAACTATTATAATAGTACCAAAGAGATTCCTCAAAGGAACCAAAGGAAAAAGAAACATTAACACCAAAAATGTCAAGGACATTTATCCACATGCCATCTCTAGCAAAACTGCATTTGAGGAACAGATGGAGTGAACTTTCAACTTCTTCCCCACATAAAACACACAAGCTAGGTCCTTGAAAACCTCTTTTATGTAGATTCTCCCATGTCAATAAATTATTTTCCAACGCTAGATAGGAAAAAGTTTTAAGCTTGGTTGGAAGCACCTAATGCTAGATTATTGAGGACCACTAGTGCGCACCTTCAACACAGGACGATGCAAAGATAGCCATATACGCCACTTTAGCTTCAACCTTACTATATTTATTGTCCCATGTCCACAACAATTAATCTGTAGCATTGGAAAGACCAATACCACTATGGAACATCATGTTTAAAAAGTTGTCCCACTTAGAAGTGAGAGACCTTGAAGCTAAAGCTTAGTCGAAGAAAGCCAATGGCCCCTTGACACATCAAAGGGGAAGGAACTAAATACTTGGGCTAGAATGAACAACCCCTTAGAGTTGAGAACATGTAATAGGGGAGCAGATAGAAAGAAGCAAGCATCACCACCTAGAAACAAATCCTTACCTAAACGAATATGATGACCATTGCCTACCCTCCAAGCTAACCACTTAAATAACCATGGAAAGGAGGACATCCGACCTCTCCAGACAAGAGAACCAGTAATCGAAAGAGAACCAACAACAAAGTTTTGAATCCAATCAATAAGAGAACATTTATGAGATACTTATATATGATTATTCGACTCCACAAACCATTTCTAGCAAGGACCCCCCAAATAATTTTTAAAGATAAGGGATTTCCAAACCAGAAAAGATTTTTTAATCCCCAACCACCCATAGCTTTGGGTCTGGATATTGAATCCCAACTGGCCAAATACAATTTTTCTTTCTCATTTTTGCCAGACCACAAAAACATGAACATTATTTGTCTATTTTTATTAAGGAAAACAGATGGAACTCTTACCAGACTCAACTAGTAAACATGAGTGCTCTCAAGGACTGACTTAACAAGAACCAAACATCCACCAAGAGACAACCATTTGAAGCACCAACAACGAATTTTTCTTTCCACCTTTCTAATCAACTAGTTCTAATCTTCTTTCCTATAATTATTTGGTTTCAACCAGCAGGAAATATATTTCAAACCTTTTTCCATTTTAATCATCGAACAAGGCTAGAAGTTCTTAATGTCTGCCAACACTTGGGATTCAACCTCATGATAGAAAAAACAAGATTTGGAAAATTTTTCTTCCATTCATGTGGCCAAGCAGAAGGTAGAGAAAATATTTTTATATACATTCCATTCAGACACCGAACCTTCTCCCAGAATAAGAACGCCATCAAAAAAATATATATGAGATGATCTGAGTTGTAGAAATCTTAATACCTTTAATACAACTTTCTCTTCTTTCTAGCTAAATCAAATGGCCCGAAATCTCGATAATCAACAAAAGGAGTAGGGGAGATAATGAACAACCCTGCTTAAGCCCTTTTGAGTTGTTAAAAAACTTTGACGAAGAACCATTGACTAGAACTGTGAATTTAGCTGAGGAGATGCAAGCCATGATCCACTTTGAGACCCCAATCCAATGTGGATAAGAAGCATTTTTAAAAAGTCCCACTTGATCTCATCGTAAGCTTTCAGCAAATCCAACTAAAATACCAGAGCCTTAATATTTTTAGGTTTGATGGAATGCAAACATACCTGAGCTATCCCAATGGCCTCGTGAATATGTCGTCCCGGAAGAAAACCAAACTGCTCTTTATAAGAAATCAATGAGGCCAACTTTTATTTTAACTTGTTAGCAATTGTTGACACCTAATCCTCAGGATTGGGTGAATATAATGTAAATAGATAAATAAGTAATATGAACAGTCATTGGGAGATGAAGTGAACAGTCTCTCCCTCATGTATATAATGAAGACCTACCTGAAGGAATAAAACACACGAATCAATTTTTCTTTGAAGAGTTACTGCCTGGCCTGACATGGTATCAGAGCCAGCTCCCAAAATAGGTGTAACTCCCTTCTGCCTACTGCTCTCTGTCCACTGCCCTTGTGCGCTTGTCTGCCATAATTAATTCTGAATCCTCTGACCTGCCATAATTTCTGGTAGAGCCTCGCCTCTGGACCACGCTGGAGAGTTTACTGCGTAGCTGCATTGTGAGACTGTTCACTGGTTTATGAACGCTGGTCTGTTTTGAACGCTGGTCCGTTGAACCGTTGGTAAAGCGTTGTAATGGTGAACCTCTGTTGCGTTGGTAAAGCGTTGTAATGGTGAACCTCTGCTACGTTGTAATGATGAACCTCTGCTGCGTTGGTAAAGCTTTGTAATGGTGAACCTCTGTTGCGTTATAATGGTGAACCTCTGCTGCGTTGGTAAGGCTTTGTAATGGTGTGGAGTAAGGTTGTTTAGAGCTTTTCATTGGTTTTTTTGTATTGAAACATCGAAGCTGAAAGTCTTGATTTTTTAACGTACGGTGATGATAAGCTTTTCTGGAATATAATATGATGCTGAGAGTGCAGCATCAGACAAGGAGTCATCATTGGGAGAATTTTCCAGGAATGTGAACGGAAATGGCATCTTCACGATGCTTCATGTGAGGTTAAACTCTTTCATTACTTCCTTGTACTTGATAGTGTCTCGAATGTCGATATTAGCAGCAAAAGGCAGAGTCATCACTGCAGGGTCAAGATTCAAAACATATCCTCGTATTTCTGACGTCTTTGTGTGAGCAATAAGTCGATGCAACAGTGTTGTCTTGCCACTTCGATGCAACAGCGTTGTCTTGCCACTTCCTCCCATCTGACTTTACAATAGAGTGACGCAGTGGAAGAGTTGAACGCTGCTCCGATTAAGGTATATGAACACTGCTCCATATACGCAGTCCAGACGCTGAGTTTGAAGACTCGCCCAAAAGTCCAAAAGATGAGTTTGAAGACTTATATAATAACTTATATATTATTTCTCTTGAATTGCAACCATATTGTAATACAAAAAAAAATAAAAATGTGATAGTCTATATGCATAGAATATAGTCTTGATCTTTGTATATTAAATGAAGAAGGAAGAATAAGGTTGTAGTATTTTGAAGCACATTTTTGCCAGCAGAAGTTTTTTTTACAGTATGCATTCAATCATATCTATTGTGGGAATAGTTCTCACTGGCAAGGAGAACTATCCTGAGTGGTCCCGGATGATAAAACACACCCTCATTTTCAATGAGTTGTGGAAAGGAGTGTGTGTCGGAGACGGAGACAATGAACCAGAAAAGCCTACCTCAGACAAAGAGCTCGTCATTTGGGAAAACAAGAACAACAAAGCTTATGCATTAATCGCAGCATCTATAAATGAAGAGGTGAGTCGCCATATTTCGTCATTTTCAACTGCCTTTGAAGCCTTATAAAAGCTTAAAGAACTCTATGACTCACATTCTTCACTTGAAGTTGTTCAACTCATGATTAAACTCTTCACTCTTGAACTGCAAAATAATGATCCTCTTGCTCTTGCATCTGAAGTAAAGTCTACAATGCATGATATCAAATCCACTAAGGTTCAATTGGATATTCCTCTTATTTCTTTTCTCAAGGCACTTTATCCTACTTACTCCAATTATCTTGAGTCATTGCAAGCAAATGGAAATCTCAAAGATATCACCTTTGACTCTCTTGTGAAAAAGTTTGTTGAAAGAGAGAAAGCTTTTGGAAAGAAGACAACCCCTGAATCTTCTGAAGAGGTTGTGTGCCTTGCTCATAAAGAAAAGCATCCTGCTCAAGATTCTTCAAGAGGAAGAGGTGGTCGAAGAGGAAGAGGAAGATATTTCAGAGGCAGGGGGGGCAGACACTCTCAAGGAGAAAAGGCAGATTTGCACTACATACGCTGCAAAAGAAATGGATCACATGATGCCTCTACATGCAAGCTACCATGGGACAAAATTGAGCAGCAAAGAAACCAACAAAAAGGTAAAAATGATGATACAGAAAAAGGTAAAGCACCTGAATCCGCTCACTATGTTGTGGCACAATGTAACATTGGAGTAAATGAAGATTTATTTAATGCTTCACTTGCTTCTTGGAAAAATGATTGGTTGCTTGATTCAGGAGCAACCTGCCACATGGCTCATAAAAAAGATTTTTTTGAAGATTTCACTGACAATGTTGATGGAGCATTATATTTTGTAGACCAATAAAAAATCAAGCCATCGGGGCTTGGCACAATCAGGCTTAAACTGCCTTGTCTTCCAGACTTTCTTCTGCATCATGTTTTATATCTCCCACAACTCAAGAGAAACTTGTTGTCCTTGGTCCACATCCGCCAGCAAGGTCACTCCATTCATATGTTTGATGGCAATCTTGAGGTAAGAAAAGCATTTGACTACTCACTTGTCATGAGGGGAATAGAAGAAGAAAGGCTTCTCACGCTGCAAGGAACCTCTGCTCGTGCACAACATTTCTCATACAATTCTCATCATGAAGAAGGTACACTTCCATCAAGTTTATTATGGCATGCTAGATTTGGACATTTGAACTATGACAGCCTCCGCTTGTTGAAGAAAAATGGTGTCGTTGTTTTTCCTACAATTCCTAGGAAATTTAAGCAATGTGATGCTTGTATTCTAGGAAAGCATAGCAAACAATCTTTTCATAATTCACATTCAAGAGCACATAGAAAACTTGAACTCATTCATTCAGATTTATGTGGTCCAATGTCTGTTCCTTCTGCAAATGGAAATAAATATATGATGACATTTATTGATGACTACACCAAAATGTGTTGGGTTTATTTATTGAAGAACAAATCTGATGCTTTTCAAACATTCAAGAATTTTCATAAATGGATTGAAAATGATGCACAATCTCATATTGGGTCTATTCGCACTGATAATGGAAAAGAATAAACATCAAATGAATTTGAAAACTATCTTCGCCAACATGGGATCAAACATCAAACAATTGTGCCTTATAATCCCCAATAGAATGGTGTAGCTAAAAGAATGAATAGGACAATCTTAAATATGGTACGATCCATGCTCTTCTTCAAAAATGTAAAGATAATGTTTTGGGCTGATGTTGTTCTATGTGTTGCATATATAAAGAATAGATGTCCATCTAATGCTATTACAAACAAGACTCTTTATGAAATGTGGTATGGACATGTTCCTTCGGTAAAGCATCTTAGGGTCTTTGGTTCCACCTGTTATGCCTTGATACCAAAGGTACATAGAAACAAACTTGGTGCTAGAAGTCGTAAGTGTATCTTCCTGGGGTATTCAAACACCTCCAAAGCATACCGTCTTTATAATGAAGTAAATAAAAAGTTTGTTGTATCTAGAGATGTAATTTTTCTTGAATCATCCAAAACTGACAATGTTGTTGAGTGGCAACTTGGTCGCTTGGATAGATTCGTAAAAGCAAAATCATTTCAAGAATTTGATAATCAGATTCCACATCTTGAAGGGGGGATTCCTATACTAGATCAACATGTGGAATCTTCTTTTGAAGAACACTCTCCCCTGCATGAAACTCCAACAACAGATGATGCTTTAAGTGATGTGATTGATAGAATTTGGAGACTCAATCTTGATTCAGTCCCAGCTCAATCAATGGAGCAGCCTGGACCATCTGAGAAAGGTCCCCCAAAGTGGCTGACAAAGACACTTGAAAGTGTTCATCCTGATGAGGTTGGAAAGACAGGAACTAGAAATTCAAACCGGAAAAATGGAGGTGATGTGGATGACTCTAATTCACCTGTTGATATGGATGTTTCTTATGATTGTGAATTGAACTTGTCTACAGATTTTAAACCAACTTCCTCCAAAGAAGTTGCTTCTCATGATGAATGGAAATAAGTGATGCAAAAGGAGTATGATGCTCTCATAAAGAACAACACTTGGAAGCTGGTGGATCCTCCATTTGGAACCAAACCAATTGGCTGCAAGTGGGTATACAAGAACAAGTATAAAGTTGATGCCTCACTTGACAAGCACAAAGCTAGGCTTGTGGCAAAAGGTTTTGCACAGAAGGAAGGGGTCGATTATGAGGAAACTTTTGCCCCCACAGCAAAATGGGCTACCATCCGGACACTCTTTTCCCTAGCAGCTCAGAACGGTTGGAAAGTCCATCAAATGGATGTAAAAACTGCCTTCTTAAATGGAGATCTAAAAGAGAATGTTTTTATGTCTCAACCTGAAGGATTTGCTGTGAAAAGACATGAGCATAAAGTATGCAAACTTGTGAAGTCCTTGTATGGCCTCAAACAAGCACCACGAGCCTAGTATGAAAAACTAATTACGCATCTTCTGAAACTCAATTTCAAACATTATGATCTTGATGATGCAACTTTACTTGTCAAGAAAGTTGGAAAAACAGTTGTATATCTTGTGGTATATGTAGATGATCTTTTGATGACAGGGAACAATGAAAGCTACATTGCATCCATAAAGAAGGAATTGGGGAAAAGTTTTGAAATGATTGATTTGGGCTATGTTCATTACTATCTTGGCATTGAAGTAACCCAACATCCGAAGTCCATATTTCTTTCTCAAAAGAAATACATTGGAGATCTGTTGAACAAGTTTGGCATGACAGAATGCAATCCTCTTACTACTCCAATGGAACAAAACTTAAATCTCACATTTATTGAAGGAAAAGAATTTGAGGATGCAACAAAGTATAGACAACTTGTATGAAGTCTCAACTACCTAACTACTACCAGACCAGACATTTCGTTTGCTGTTGGAATCCTCTCTAGGTTTATGCAAAAACCTTGTGAGGGCCATTGGTCTGCTGCAAAAAGAGTTCTAAGGTACCTGAAGGGAACTCAAGACTTTGGAATCAAGTATACACAGGTGGACAACTTCAGCTTGATTGGATACTCTGATTCAGACTTCGATGGAGACAAAGAAACTGGGGTATCTACTTCATGATATGTTATGAGTCTTGGATCAGGGAGCTGTCTCCTGGAGATCACACAAACAATTAGTTCCAGCAGATTCCACAACAGAAGAAAAATACGTGGCAACAGCTGAAGCAACAAAAGAAATTGTGTGGCTCAAGAAAATTCTTGAAGATTTGCAGGTAAAACAAGTACAATCAACTCCACTCATGATTGACAATACCTCTGCAATAAAGTTGGCGAAGAACCCAAAGTTCCATGATCGAACAAAGCACATCAATACTAAATATCATCTAATTCGACATCATGTTAAGGCCAAAACAATCCATCTTCGTCATTGTTCCACTAATGAGCAAATTGCAGACATCTTCACCAAAGCGCTTGGAAGAGAAAAGCTTGAACGATTCAGAATGATGCTTGGACTCACCAACATCCCTTCAGATTAAAGGGGGGAATGTTGATACCTAATCCTCAGAATTGGGTGAATATAATGTAAATAGATAAATAAGTAATATGAACAGTCATCGGGAGATGAAGTGAACAGTCTCTCCCTCATGTATATAATGAAGACCTACCTAAAGGAATAAAACACACGAATCAATTTTTCTTTGAAGAGTTACTGCCTGGCCTGACAGCAATAATTTTGGAAATTAACTTATACACCATGTTAGAGGCCATTTTGTCACATGTAGTCAATCGTCCTACAAATTGGATCAATGAAAATTCTTTTACCCCTTGACATCATCATTGCACAAAGCCCTAAGCATGACTCTCCTTAATCCCAAAGTTTCTGCCAGAAACTGCCTCAAATCAGTGATTTTAAGCACCAACGCAATCTATAAGCCTGTGGTCCTACGTTCACCAGCAGGTTGCTCCATGCTAGGCATGGTTGATCACCAGTAGGTTGTCATGTGTTGGGGTGTGTTGATTCTAGAAATTCAGGAAAAATAAAAAGATTTCTGAAGCTGCCAAGCATTGTTACAACTATTTACCTAAGATAAAACTCTTGAATCCTATCCTATCCTACCTTGGAGTTTCCATCCCTTATCCTTTGATTCCATCCTCCCATCAAGAGTGGATCTCAAGCCTAGATTGGTAAATGGATAAGAACTCCTAACTTACCATCCTCTTCTATATATTTGTGGCCATCCACAAGCTAGGGGTTGACTTTTGGAGATAGATTCTACCCTCATGTTGTTGCTGTGAAGAGTCATTATTCCATGCATTAGGGTGGTTAGAGGTGCACTTTGTGGCAAAGAAGGAACAAGTCAACTTGGAGGAGCTCTTCTACAAGATCAACTCCTATATTTGGTTGTAACTCACTCCATTTTTATTAATGCAAAGATTTCATTGTTTTCCTATATATGATGTTGTGATTTCATGTATTTGTTGGAAGTAATGTTTCCATGTAATGTGTGAGTTGTCATTGTTAGTCCCTAGGTGTCAATCTAGAAGTACTCAGTTTCCTATGTGTGAGTTGTAATAGCTATCTAGATGTGTCATTGTCAGTGATCTAGATACTATAAATATGTAATGTCTCTCAGATCAATAATATCATATTGTGTTTGGTATTGTGTGTTTAATCACTCTCTGCTCTCTCTATTTTATATCATGGTATCGAAGCCAAATATGGCTTGATTCCCTTACGGGAAGGCCAGGAAGATGTAAGAGTTGTGAGAATAATTTATTATTAGTGTAGTTTAGTGCCTGAATTTTTTTTTGTGATCCTATGTGTAGATCTAATTGTTGTTTGTAGCTCCATCAAGCGTTGTCATATCCTGCCTACTTCCTACATCAAATTCTCTGGTGTTTTCTTCGAAATCTCCTCCAGCGTGACTATGCCACAATTTTCCGACTTGCTGGTGTTTAGATCTATGCCACTTCTTTTAAAAACAAATGAATAGTTTTTCCTATGCACCAGATCCATCTGTCTGATGAATATCCACCTCAGAGTCCATGAGTCCCACTGTTAACTGCTCGAGTCACATTGATCTATAGAGGAAGGATAGGGGTGTGATTGGTAATGGAGATCCTAGTCAGCATGCACACTTTGCAATTGGAAAGTTTGAACAAAATATGGCACCGTGCATGGAGGAAGCTAGAACGAAAATTCTCCTGTCTCAACCGGCTGCTGCAACGTCGTCCACAAATTCTCCACCGATCCTGTCTGCCTCTGCTCCGTCCTGGATTGGTAAATCTGGCCCGTGGCCCAAAAGGACAGATTGTGGGCATCAATCAGGCTCACTTGTACGGAAAAATTCACAATATCGCTTTGCTTGGACTTAAGAGTCACATATTCCGCCATATGTGTGTTGTGATGAGCGAGATTCACTACTTTCGTTGCCTCTGCTCTGTCCTGCTCTCCAAAACAAGAAGTAACGGTCACCGCAAGTATGATCTCTCTGTCCTCAACGGACAATATGGTGACTCTAACACCGGGGTCAACCAAGCCACAACGCCCTTCTTGACGACGTGTCGGACTGGCCGATGAAATGCACAAATCGCTTGAATCATAAGTTAAAATGTGTTGGCATGGTGAGCTTATTGTAGGCTGTTTGGTATATTAGAAGGATTTTTGGTATATTATAAAGAGGCAGAGCAGGAGTTTTCGGGTCTCGATATTGTAATTAAAAAAAAAACAAATAGACAGCTGCTGCATGAAATCTTTTTAATGTTTATGGTAGTATTATTGGTATTCTAATTTTATCAAGGTAGATTATGTGATTATGTGAGGTGGGTTGTAAAATTATTTTGGTGTGAAAAAAAAGAAAAAATGTAGAACCACAAAGAACATGTCAATTATTGAATAGGTTATAATGTGACCCGTCGTGCTCCGGGAGCATTGATCACAAGTAGTTCTTAATAAAGTTAAGATGGTGTGACCCGTCATGCTCCAGGAGCATCAATACATGTTATTTTATAAGGTCAAGTTGTAGAATTGTTTGCTGAAGACATTCTATATCTAGAATGCTATCCTAGATAACTGATGAAGGCTGCGGAGGGTCGTGGATTCACAGATGGTGGTAGTTCCATAGGATGGTTCAGTATCGAGACTGACCCATTGTGCTCCGGGAGGTTGAGAAGCGTCAATTCTGCAAAGTTCATCAACGATGGTCAGAGGCGGTTACATTTTAAATGGAGGTCAAGTGACAACTCGAAGATGTGGTGGTGAAAGAGCAGTGTTTGCGAGATTCTAGAGTGGATGTGGGTGCTGATGATGACCATATCAGACAAATCTGAAAAAGATTTATTTATTGTTGGAATGTGGGTTTTTTATATTTTCTACATGTAAGCATTAAGGGAGGGTGTTGGAAGTAATGCTTCCATGTAATGTGTGAGTTGTCATTATTAGTCCCTAGGTGTCAATCTAGAAGTACTCAGTTTCCTATGTATGAGTTGTAATAGCTATCAAGATGTGTCATTTTCAGTGATCTAGATACTATAAATATGTAATGTCTCTCAGATCAATAATATCATACTGTGTTTGGTATTGTGTGTTTAATCATCTCTGCTCTCTCTATTTTCTATTAGTATTTCGATTCCATTTTGATCCATTGAGTGAAGTGATTAGATGATGCTACATAGATGTCATAGATAGTTGGCTTGTGTTGCTTGATTGTGCAGGTTCTAATTATAGCGATCAGAGCTAGGATTGGAGCTTTCAATCTAAGAGAGGAGTGAAGCATACGGTATATCACAGGTAGGCTTCATCCCATTATCTATTTACTTCAAGGGAAACATTAGCTACTTTGTCTTTCTATTGTTTTAGGCTAGGCCACCCAGTCTAGGGAAGATACTTTTGTCCGTAGTCATAGATTCTGTATAACACACTAGGTTGCAAAGATAAATAAGACGAAATAGATCAAAGGATTGTGCTCTTGAAGGTTGAGAATACGTGTTACAAACCACGACTGAAGAAATAGAGCCTTGAAAACCTAAATCATTGGCCCCGCACCATCAAACCCACATAAATACCCCCAACCATCTCCATCCACCCCAGAGCTTGAAAGAGGACAATTAAACCGTGAAGAAGCTGACGTTATAGGAAAGGAGCTAGAATCAACCGAAACATGAATATTCCCCACTACCAAACCTTCCAAGCAGGGAGAAGACACCCTCAATGAACCAGGATCAAACGATGGAGCACCATATGAAACTGAGGCTCACTATATGCACAAAGAGGAGAAAACGACAAAGCCAAAAGGCCACTTCAAATGCAATCCAAAAGAAAAGTGAAAAAAACAACGAGGAAATATCCAATTCCCCAAAAACCCCATAATCAAGAGAGTTAATATTATTATTATTTTTTGATATAAAAGAACAACAAAATTAAAATTTATTATTATTATAAGGTTAATCTCATACCAAGTTACTTATAAATCATTTAATCTTTATTTATATTAAGATAAATCTAACTTTACTTCCATTATATAAATCTAACTTTACTTCACATTTCTTAAAGTATTATTAAAATCTAAAAAAAATCATTAAATTTCTAAATTCTTAAAAAAATAATTAAGTTATTAAATTTTAATTAAATATATTATAACAAATGGCAGTGATTAATATGTAATTAAAAATAATATTTTTTTTTCCATATTCGTTATAAATAAAATATTTTAATATTTATTATATATCAAATATTTAGATATCCATTTCAAATAAAATATATATATATATAAGAAAACTTCTAAATTGAAGAATAAAAATGCATTCAGTCATTGTCCTCTTTCGTAATTTAAGGATAAACTTGCATTAATTTAATGATAAACTTGCATTTAGGCATTATCCTCCCTTTTAATCTTCGTAGTTTGATGTTAAACTTGAATAGGGATTAAACCCAATCGAACTTTTAACTTATAACTCATTTTGTGACTTTACCGACGTGTTCTCAAGTTCAAGTCCCCAATATATCAGTGATGCCGAGAACCCAGTTGTTGCTTTCAACCATTTATTTGTCTGACGATGCAGTGGAGCCTGGCCAAAGAGTGAAGCTAGACAATTCCTAGAGGCTTTATTATGCATCCCTAGGATGATTTCAATTCAACTTCTATTACCAGTAAGTCTGTAGTAGTTGTCATATATTAGGAAGTATAAAATTTGTATATATTGGAATGATCAAATTCATCAAGAATTTTTTTATATTTTTTTTATTTAAAATTTTTATCCATTCAAGATATTTAATTAACATTTTTGGCTAGTGATTTTGACATACTCTCAAATTACATGTATAGACTGTAACTTTAAATCTGTGAATCTTTTTCGGTTAATTAATTGTATATTTTTTTAATTTTTAATAAATTTAAAATTAAAATAAATTTACATTAAAATAATTATATATATAAAACTAAATTTAGATAAGCCATAAACCATAAATAACAATTTTTTTTATAAATAGAGGTGGAGTATGCTTTAAAACTGTTTTTGTTTAGTTCCTAAAATCTAGAGATATTTGGCAAAAGGTCTACTCAAACTCTCTCTACGGTCTGCGGCACCTGCCGTGGGCTCTAGTTACTACTGACCGCTAACCAAACGAAAAGAAGGAATACTTTTGGCAATCCCAAGCGAGTAGAACGAACTGCTTACCGCAACTGGTACTTTCGGAGAGCGCTGAAACTTGATTATCGAAGGTGCGAAGCCGGTTGTCACTCCTGTTTTTGTTTAGTTCCTAAAATCTAGAGGTATTTGGCAAAAGGTCTACCCGTTACGGATCACCATCAGGTTATTCCAGGGGTGTGATTATTGGTGTGGTTTTTCTTGAATAACAGTGACGAGTCAGCTTGCCGCTAGAAATAGCTGTCCTCGACGCTGCTGATTTGATAACTGAGTGATAATAAATTTTCCCGCCTTTGAAAAAACAAATTCTTCTATCAAATTCAGCGATTTGAATTCTACAACTCTGATTTTGATGTATTTGAATTCTACAACTCTGATTTTGAATTCTACACCCATTTACGACACTTAACAAATCCACCGCAAATTATTGAAACGATGAAAATCCGTGGCTTGATTCCACAGCCATTTAACATTGTCCAGTGCTCGAGTTATGAACATCCTAAGCCATGCCCATTTAGCTGGTGGCAGTGCCTTTGATGTTTGTAAAGCAGTTTTTAGTCGTCCCTGTTTGTGCAACACCGATTGATCAGGGTAATTTCTCATGTAGTGCTTTTGATATTTGCAAAGTAATTTTTAGTAGTCCCTGATTGTGGATCAAAGATGGCTCTTTTTTTGTTGAAGAGGACAAAAAATTATATGAAAGCCAGGCCTGAACAATACTCGTCTAACGAAGTTCAAGATTTTCCCAATTCTCATATTGAGCCATGCTTGTGAAGGGACGCTGAAGATTTCCTTTATGCGAAAAGAATCAATGCAAGTTAGAAATTGGCAATTGAGAAATTGAGGTCCTTGAATCAGAGTCTTAAAATAGCAGCGTGCAAGAAAGAAAGATGAAGCTTGGAATGCAATTGCAAGCGGACTCAATTGAACTTCCGTGAGACCGAACCAATCTGTAAATAATTGAAAAACGTTAGAAAAGTACACTAAACAGAGAGTAAGGAGATCAAATCTTCATCCAGCAAGGGGAGAAAAAATAGAGGGGGAATTGCAGCAATAGGCTGCAGGAGACTCTCAAACATCTGAGGCCGTAGCTGAATGTTCTCCGAAGGGAGTACCCTCTGTGAATTTGAGAACGGAGAGCTCTGTAATCCGTAGTTTTCTTTGATAAAGATACAATATCTTGCAGTTCTCAAGCTTCTGTGGTTGGAGTTATTTATTAATAAAGGAAAACTCATAGATGTCAGATTTATTGTCTACGTTTCGGAGCCACGAGTCTATTGCCAAGACTTTCGGAATCAAGAATATCATGTCAAGAAGTTTCAGAATCAAGAATATCATGTCAAGAAGTCAAGTTCTGTTGCTCTTCTTTTGATTTTGATCCTCAGGGTTTAAAGTAAACGAACCTCACTGCATATGCCCCTTCCCCTTCCATGCTGGGCTGAAATTGCAGTTCTCAAGCTTGTGTGGTTGGAATTATTCGTTAACAAAGAAAAATCCACAGATGTCAGATTTATTATCCACTTTTGAGAGCCATCGACAGGGTCCATTGTCAAGACTTGAGAATGATGAAGGGGCAGAGCTTAAATTTTTCTTAATAGTAGATAAGTCATCAAGAATATCATGTCAAGAAGTTAAAGGTCTGCTGCTCTTCTTTTGATTTTGATCCTCAGGTTGCAATTTGACGAACCTCACTGCGTATGCTGCTTTCATATTGGCCGAAATGCAGTTCTCAAACTTCTGTGGTTGGGCTTATAGCTATTTACTAATAAAGAAGATCTACAAATGCCAGATTTATTGTTGAAATTTACCAACCCAGTCCATTGTCAAGACTTATTGGTGGTGGAATTTTTATCTGCCGATAGGGCTCTCTCCACATGAATATGTGTATGTCGCTATATGCATCCTGTAGGTCCGTGTTTTTTGTTATCATTTTGATGGTAATCAACAGAAAATATTGAGTGGAAGTACAGTAACTTTGAGCTGTAATGTTTGTGTTGCTGTATTGCTGTTTGAAGCTCTGTCTATTGCTCGCTATGTACTTGCCTTTTTTGGGTTTTTTTTCCTCCCTTGGTTAGTCCTTCTGTATATTTTAAATGTAGAGGAAATATTTCGGAGATACAGGGTACAGAGTTGTAAGAAAAACATGCAGTCAATGCGAACAGTTTAGCCATTTGATGCCATATAAACATATTTGTTTTGTCTAAACCCTCTGCCTCCCTTTTCTTTTCCATGAGAAAAAAAAGAATAAATAGGTAAAAAAACTAACTTAGAAAGAAGTAGACGATCCGAAATTACTGCAAGTATGGTAATTTGCGGCTTGAATGTTGCAGCCGCTCAACATTTTCCAGTATTCAAGCGATATAAATCCATGAAATAAACGACAGAAATCACAGAAGAATACCTTTAAACCACAAAGAACATATTATGCTCTCATATGCCATGGATATTATGATATGATTAAATGCAAAGAGACGGAGAGAAAAAGAAATGAAGGAATTGGGTGAGGGGACAGTCCCCATCCCATTGTTTTCCTTGCATAATAAGATGAAGAAATTGCAGGCTAAACAGCGATGCAGAGGATCTCAAATGTTGGATCGGTGTGAGATGCAGGTAGTTGCAGGGCAAGAAAGGTAGCCATCACTCCTCCAGATGAGGCGGCCTCACCCTCATTTCTGGACCTGTAAGTGCTACAGTTAGAAGTTGGATGATAGTACATGCGCGAAGTCTGAGGGCAATGAGATTGAAATCTGGTAACGATCCTTATGCCTGCATCCACCATTTTCATGTATTTCGCCATGTGGAATAATAAATTGACTGTGCTGCTCGACAAACAGAGCTCTAAGGGTTACTTCAATTGATCAGTCCTTATCTTTAAAGCACTTTTGCTCGCACGAATTCTCTGGTTCAATTCCCTTAACATTCAAATAAACATAAAAAAACAACAAACAACCCCTAAACAATCAACAAAAAGATCTAAACACCAGAAAAGAGCACCAGCAGATGAAGAATTCCACCACCCAAACACAAGAAAAGAGCACCAGCAGATGAAGAATTCCACCACCACCAACAGTCCGGAGGAGGAATAGAAAGAGTTCCACCAACAGTCCGGAGGAGGAATAGAAAGAGTTCCACCACCAATACTGCAGAGGAGGGAGGAGGAAAAGAAAGACAATGGTAGAATGAGGTGAGATGTTCAAAATTAAATAGTCTGGAAAAAAGAAAGGATGCTGTTGCGTGATATCTAAAATACACCACATTTTTAATTGATATTTTATTATATTCGCGCGCGACAGCGTATATTGGAATCACTTTGGTATTAAACTTGTTTGACTTTCAATTAAGTATTTTAACAATGTTTAGAATAAATTTAAAATAATATTTATGTATAATTAAAATATTTTTATTTTATTTTATTATTAGATAAAAAGATTAACACAAGTAATTTTGTTTAAAGATTTTTGATTAAAGATTAGAAATACGATAATTTTTTATTAACTAATTAACTAATTATATATTAAAAATAATATATTCTCAACTACATTAGAAAATTAATTATATTATTGACTAAAAGCATGCTTCATGTATATTTGGCCTTTGCGTTTGATACACGTAACATCTCAATAAACTACAAATGCATTTGAGTTATGAATGTTCAAAGCATGCCAACTTAAATAAAGTCGTCTTTTTAGCAGCTTACATTTTTCATATTCACTCTCTTTTTCATGAATTACATTGGAAGCCAGGGATATTCATGTTTAATTGTTCATGGTGTTTTTGTTTTTTCATTTTTAAATAAAAAATGAAACTGGGATTATGTGATTCTTTTATTCATTGTATTTTAAAAAAGTAAAGTTGTATTTTTAATAAGAAAAGGGTATATATTTTTGATAAATTAAGTTTTTTTGAAAATTATATATAAAATTTTAGAATAGGTGAAAAATGTAATTTATAATTTAAAAAAAATGTTGCACAATAATCGGTCATGATTTTTGGTAAGTAGGAGAAAAATTACAAAGGCCTTGATTTATATTGAGAGCTTTCAATGTCACTTTCTTCACCCTTGCCATTAAAAAAGACAAACTGGAGGACCCTCTCAATCTATATTGAGAGCTCTCAATGCCACCTTCTTCACCCTTGCCATTAAGAAAGACAAATTGGAGGACCCCAACGACTTCCATCCTATTTCCTTTTGCAACGTTGTCTATAAAATGATCTTGAAGCCAATCGCCTCAAACTCCTCCTCCCTCATCTCATCTCTGCTAAGCATATGGGTTATGATGAAGGACGATAAATCCTAGACAACATCATGATTTTTCTTAAAACCATTCATTCCTTAAATATATCTAAAAAGATGGGCATGCTGCTTAAATTGGACCTCTCCAATGCCTTTGATAAACTCAATTGGGCCTATCTTTTTCAAATCCTTCACGCCTTTAGTTTTGCCAATGAATGGATTTGCTTAATCAAAGCTCTCATTTCCTTAGCCTTCTTTTATGTTCTTCTGAATGGATCTCCCACTAAACCCCTCCATGCATCTCGTGGTATTCGTCAAGGAGACCCTCTCTCCCTTTCCTCTTCATACTTGTTGCGAAAGGATTGTGCAGATCTCTCAAAGCAGGGATCACTAAGAAAGACAAAGTGGAGGACCCCAATGACTTCCATCCTATTTCCTTTTGCAATGTTGTCTATAAAGTGATATTGAAGTCAATCGCCTCAAACTCCTCCTCCCTCATCTCATCTCTGCTGAGCACATGGGTTATGATGAAGGGCAACAAATCCTAGATGACATCATGCTTTTTCTTGAAACCATTCATTCCTTAAATATATCTAAAAATATGGGCATGTTGCTTAAATTGGACCTCTCCAAAGCCTTTGGCAAACTCAGTTGGGCCTATCTTTTTCAAATCCATTCACGCCTTTAGTTTTTCCAATGAATGTATTTTCTTAATCAAATCTCTCATTTCCTCAACCTTCATTTCTATTCTTCTGAATGGATCTCCCACTAAACCCCTCCATGCATCTTGTGGTATTCATCAAGGAGACCCTCTCTCTCATTTCCTCTACATACTTGTTGCAAAAGGATTGTGCAAATGATCTCAAACAAAAAGATAAAGGGCCTATGTCTATTTGGAGGATCTTCCATCATCACACCAACAATTTGTGGACAAAACCATGTGCATGGGAGTCCCAATGATCTAAGAAGCCAAAGGTTTATCTCAAGTTTTGGAGGACTTCTCCTTCACATCAGGTATGGAAATCAATAAAGCTAAATCTTCATACACCCCAATCGCTATACAAAACCACATTGCCAAGACAATAGGCTTCTAGATAATCAAAATGTCCTCAAAATATATAGGAGCTCCACTAGTGGACAACTCCTTCAAGCACAACTTTTGGGCAAATCTCATCAGTAAACTTAATAATAATTTGGAAAGCTGGACATTTCAATCCCTCAACATAGCAGGAAGATTGGTTCTTCCTAAATTAGTCGTCAAAGCTCTTCCAATCTGTCTCTTTGATGCCCTCTTCCATCCTCAACTCTATACGAAGTTTGTAACATTCCTTTTAGTGGGGTGGGGCCAAAATGGAGAAAAAATGGTCCCTAGTGGCATGGGAAAAACTTTGTAGACATAAGCACAAAGGAGGGCTAGGTTTAAGTGTTCCATTAACCCTAACCATAATTTTACCTGAGCCAAGATTTGGTGTTGATGTATGCAGGGGGAAAGAATTATGGAAGCACATATGGCTCTAGAAATACGTAAAACAATTCCCAATATAGTAGCTCTTTAGAACTCCTTTTATACAAGTGAGATCCTCTATATGGAATTTAGAAAAAAAGGGGCATGCACATAATCCAACAACAATGCTTCTAAGAGTTCAAGTCAGTCAATCAACCCTATTCTGGGATAACTCATGGCAACAACTACCTAATCCCCAAAATCAGAATGATTCAAACACTTTGACTCAATATGCTAATCCAGGGCCTGTATAAAGTCAGAGATTACTGGGTTGACCCCAATACCATCTCTTCATGGAGACAATGGATGAAATTGGAGGATTGGCATCCCAAACTTGATGAGGAAATATGGAAACAACTTCGGCAGAAACTCCAAGAAAGATGCATCCTACCTTCCTCTCAGGTGGGTAAACTAAGATGGGGATATGGAACAAGCAGAACATTATCCATCACAAAATCCTACAGCCTTGAGGCAAGGTACAATGAACTCCTAAAATATTCCATCTGGAGCAATAACTGGAAGAGGAAATTATGGCCATAAGTATTTATATGGCTCCTAATACAAGGGAAAACACTAACTTTGGATAATGTACGAAAGCATAAATATTTGAGACCCTCTATGATTTATCTTTGCTTCCATGAATATGAAAACTTGGAGCACCTATTCAATAGTTTCTCTTATACTAACCACCTTTAGAAATCTTTGGAGATTAGTATGAAATTCTCAGATCGTGATCCCTCAAACCATCAAAAATTGGAGATCACAAGTCTTTAACAATCCAATCTTAAATAGGATTTGGATCTTACTATTAAACACACACATGATAGACAAGAGATATGAAATATAAATAATTGAATTGCTTTCTATTCATAATGATAGACATATTAATTCACTTTCCATGACTGTTGGATTCATCTTCAAAGGTCTCTTGGACTCCAATGGTATTTCACATCCCACCACACCAACCTTTAGCAGATTAGGTGTCCAACATTCCCCCCCTTAATCCGAAGGGGTATATGTGAGTCCACGAAGAGAGCTCTAATACAAATATGAAAAAAATGCATGGAAACAATTGGTTGTTTGTGCTATATAAAATGATAATATAGGTGGGAGAACTCGAGGTCTTAACCGGTGGTGGTTTAAGGATGACCACCAACACTAGAACACTTAGTGCAGTTCTTGGAACTCTTCCAAATCTAGAAAGAAGCTGAAGTATTTTTCTAGAGGAATTTCTCCCTATTGTTTTGAAAAGGGAGAACATTGGGGTCTCAACCTGGAACACTTAGTGCAGTTCCTGAAACAGTTCCAAATCTGGCAAGAAGTTGTTAGTCTTCTACTAGAGGAAGTGTCCCTAATGCTTTGAAGAGGGAGACCATCAACTTGGAAAAGGGAGGTCTCAACCCGCGGAAATAAAAGGGAGAACCTCAACCTGGAAAGAGAGGTCTCAACCTACAGTGGTTTAAGGAAGGCCACCAACCACAGGCATGCTCAAGGGCTTTTGTGTCTCTGGCTACAACTCTGAATTTGAGTATTGTTGTCTCTAGTTGTAGGCTCAGGAAATAGGTTCCGGATATGGCTCAAGCTTGTTTGATGTGGCTTTGAGGCTTGTAAACGACCATAAATTCCCCCTGTCAGATACAAGGTGAGAATATGAAGTAAATATCAACTGCAAGACTTTTCAATACTCGAGAAAAAATTTTGTGGTATGAGTGAAATATCTTCTTCGTTGTTGAAGCCCATTTCCAAGAAGTGATCCATCCAAGGTGAATCTTTTTTCTTGCATGAGGCTTTTTTATGAAGCATTTGTTTGAATGGTAAGTGTTCTGACCACAATGCTTACAAGGGTGAAGATCAAAACAATGATCTTTCACATGGAAAAATTGATCACAGTTTTGGGATTTCACAATCTGTGGTAGTTGTGGAAGAGGAGCAGGTGAATATGAGTTTTCCTTAAGAAATCCAACACTCTGAAATTTGATGGGCTTTGAGTAGTCTGGAATATGAAAGGACACATCCTTGTCATATCCAAGACCGTTTTCGTGCTTATTTTTGACAAGCTCTTCCCAAGGTCTGATGATTCACTTGGGAAGTGCAGGATGAATTTCCGCTTCCGCGTTCAAATATGCTCCTGAAATGGGTACATGATGGGAATCGTCACATGTATTATAATTTATTCTAAAAAGCATCAACTCAGAACTGTAAATATTTCTCCACTATTCAAACCCTGAATTTGAGTATTATGTATGCATTCAAAGATATATCTTAGCAGAGTATAACAATGTGGATGCCATCAAAAAAATGAGAAAATTTGCCTTAAATGGACCAAGTTTTACAAGTCGGCTTCCCACAACTTTGGTAGCTTAATGCTCGATTCATATGATTCCAATGGTAGAACGTATAGCTCGACTCGCTTCTTGCGCTACACGCTTGGCTGACTTACACATAACTACACTTAGAATTCACACAAGGTTGATTCAAACTAGCTCAACATCCACATAGCTAGAAATATCAATTGGAAATATTTTCACATACTCACATATGGGATAGGAGGCCCCGTCTCGTTCCTCACAAAAAACTTGGTTATGGTTGCAATGTGCATCCTTTATTTCAAAAAATAGAAACAATGGAAGATGGTGGTGTTGTCCCTGTCACAATATCACCTTGGTGAGCTACTACCAATCAACACATATCTTAATTTCTCATTATCTTCAAATTGGCCGACTTTGTCAAGGATTCTGGCCCTGCTCTAATTTGAGCCACTAGTTTTGTGGCCAGTTCTACTATTAGTCCTACCTCCATGGATTGATACCATTCTAGTATGATTGTTAGACCTGCACTTTGCGCATTCTCCCATGCAATAACGTTGGAATCCCACGTGTCGTGTGGCAGTCTCACTACATGCTTAAAAAATTGAGTGACTTGCTTGAAATTCACTTCAAAACACCCGTGTCTTTCAAGTGAATTCAATGATTTATATTTCATATCTTGTCTATTCCATGTGTGTGTTTAACACCTACTTCCTATCCTACTTCTTTGGGCTATCTAGAAAGAAAGGGACCAATACTAAATCTTTCAAAACATTTCCCTTCCTCAAGAAAATATTTGTCTCCTTATCCAAAGGAATATTCGAGAACACATTACAGCATAGACTTGGACAGATTAGGATTGGAAATCCTCGAGAGAAGAATCCTCCATATTGCAAAACTATCACCTACATCCTGGTACTTTCCTTCATCAATTATTCTGTTGGGTCCCTATAATACTAGTGATTACCCCATTACTATTGTAGTTGTATCCCTTTTAATATTGTTGTGCCCCTATTATCCCCATACTGTTATTACTGTGCCCCATAGAATCCCTCTATTGTTATTTTTGTGGCTTTATATTATTATTATTAGGTCGGCTGGGTTATATTGTGACTCCTTAGACTCCTATATATAGAAAGGAGGTTTTGTCATTTGAATCATCCAAGAATTGTTCATTTATGTAATGTAAAGGAGGTTTCCCCTCGAAGAGGCTGAATTCTTAGGCGTTGATCTATATTTTCTATATTTTTCTTGAGCTGGTTTCATAACATGTTCCCCTCAGAATAGTAACCTATTCTAGAGATGATAATCAACTTTATGTCACCTTCATCTACATGAGTTTGGCCCTATAGCTATTGAAATACCTCCTTAAATTCCTCATATTTTGTGTATGCATCTTTATATGCATCATGGGTAAAATGATCCTTGTACATAAGAGTTCCCAAAGCTATAATTTCGATGTGGGTGGACTTGAAAGGATCTCTACCAACTTATTAGTGTTTCCCTTATTGTGTGTGATGACTAGATGAAATTGTTGTAAAAACCCCATCCACTTGTAATGTATAGTTCATTGAAGCTTACTCTGGGCCTACAAATACTATATTGGTTGGTGATCTATGTGGATAATGATCTCTTTATCCATCAAATAGTACTTCCACTTCTTAACAAATTGCACCAGGGAATTGAGATTCTTATGATTGGTAGGGTAGTTTAAGAATCCCCCATGCAACATTTCTAAATGATAACCTACTGGCTTACCTCCTTACATCAAGACTACTTCCATGGCATACCTAGTTGCATCTATGCACACTTCAAAATAATTTCGAAAGTTTGGTAATGTGGTAATTGATGCTTAACTAATTTTTCGTTTCATTTTGTCGAAATCCTTCTCCTAATTCACTCCCCACTGTAAACTCTTATTTCTCATTTTTATGGCATAGGGTGCTACAACTACCACTGAAAACAATGCTATGAACTTCCATACATAATGTGCTACCCCAAAAAACCTCCTAACTTTTGTGAATATAGTAGGAACTAGACATTTCATGATGACCTTCATCTTTTTGAGATCTATCATGGTGGCTTCCACCTTTGTAGGACCTATCTTGAGTTCCCCTCCACCGATCACATACCATAATTACACCAATGACTATTAAGAAAACTCACATTTCTTGAGGTTAGCTAGTAGCTGATGCTTCCTTTGAGTCTCTAACACCTACATGGGACATGATATGTGCTCCTCCTAGGTAGAGCTATAAACCAATATATCATGCAAATACACTATAAAAAATGAATATAAATATAAGTGCAATACATCATTCATTAATCTCATAAATGTAGCTAGTGCATTACATAAACCAAATGACATAACCAAGCGTTCATACAAAACTTGCCTTGCCTTGAAGGAGGTTTTCTAGGTGTCTTTTTCTTTGGCATATACCTAGTGGTATCCTGATTTCAGACCTAACTTGGTGAAGTACTTGGCATGCTGCAACTAGTCGAATAAATCATTAATACAAGGAAGAGGGTACCAATTTTTAATTATAATATTATTCAAATATTTGTAGTTGATAAAAATCCACCAAGTCCCATCCTTCTTGGGCACGATAATGATAGGTGACCCATATGGTTAGGTGTGTCATGTCCCTTCTCAAACACATTTGTAACAGGGTGCTGCTACACAATTTTGGACAATTTTGGCTAAGGATGAGGACCCACCAATTTCGACTTAGGGACTTAGGAGGCAATTCGACTTAATTTGATGGCTAGTGGAATGTGGGGGCCACCCACATGGGAATTCAAATTGGCCCATTCGAATAGAGTGGAGGGAAAGTCGAATGGGTGGATGGAGGGGTCCACATGAGGCAATGGAAGCCCAAGAAGTTATAAGGAGGGAGCAACTCTCATTTTGGAGGCATTCATACATCTTGCAAACAAAATCACTTGATTGTTCGCTCTGCTGTTTAGCTGAGTCAATTGGTTGTTTAGCCACGAGTCTTCCAAGCAAGAGATTCAACCTCTACTTCGGGGAACCGTCTGTGCCTGCCCTAGAGAGGCAGTTCCACAAGGATTTCAAGAGTTCTGGGGCAATGACATAGCATTACCATACAACGCAGAGCAGGGAGTGCATATTTCTGGGTAGCCAGAGAATACGCATGGGAGACAGATGCCATAAGAGATAAGATGTTTGCTAGAGAGTCAGACAGCTGAGGTAACAGCAATAGACCAACATTCTTACTAATTTTTACAGCCAGTAGAGCCAGCATTCCAACAGTTCGAATTGTTGGGCTAGGCGATAACGTAGAGGCCACTCAATAGTTTTTCGTGGAGCTTAGGAGCAGGTGTCTTAGGCCAAGAGCTAAGCCGAGAAGTCAGGAATTGGATAGAAAGGTTCAGCCCAACACTTTGAGGGCATTTCCAGGAAGATTTATAGGCAGTTTCTAGTAGGCCGATTTTTGCAGTTGTAGCTGAATTTTGACTCCAAGGGGGTTGAATTTCAAAAGTCTAAACCAGCCAAAATCCTTCATGGGTTTTTTGGGGTTTAGTCCAAGGAGTCCGGGGTTAAAAGAACATAATTTTCTAGGCAGTAAAAGTGCACCTTCCAGCCATTTGAACTTTAGCGGAAAGGTAGTTTTCTAGGGCAACACAGTGCAGATTGGTGCAACGGTTAGACAACCTTCATTTCAACCATTTTATCACCTGGGTTTGGTCATGCTTAGCCATTGCGACAAGCCCAGGTTCACTATATTGTCATCTATTGTATTTGGCCTTCAGAAAATTAATAAAATGGCTCAACGGTTCCATATTTACAACTTTTTGTGAATTTTTAATGAGTATTTAGTTTTTATAAATTGCTTCACATATTTTTTCTTTGTATCACTTGTATTTCCTATTTAGGATCATTACAAGGTGCTTGGAAAAACCACTCCCTACTTAAATAGTTGTTGGAACTACTTCTTTACTTCATTTGCTTCCAAAGTAGACTATCAGTACACCCAAATGTTTAGAAATGGAGATTTAGGAAATAATTGTATCTCATGCTCCACTTCCCTCTTAGGTTGTAGCCATTTAGGATCCTAGAACACTCCTTTGTATGCATGTAGCAACTACTACAACTATTATTTTCTTCTCTTTAGTACATCCCTCCAAGTATGCCTTTGCCCTTACTTATTCATCACCCAATTGATTCTCTATTAATAAAAGTAACACATGTTTCTTATTGGAAGTAATCAACTTCTTAGCTTAGTTGGCACTTACTAGTGAGATCTTTGATTTACCTTTATGTGCATTGATGATATAAGACTTGCCATCCTTGATCTGATGGTACTTGTTGTCTTTCTTAAGAAGATTGCATCCCTCATATACATGTAGAGGCTTGTCAACACTACACAACTCATCAATAAACTCTACACTTATAGTAAATTTGATCTTGCATTTTTTCATGACCTTGATTTATGAATGCATGATCACCCATCCTAATGGGTATGGGCTTATATGATAGTGTAATACCAACCCAATATTGCTAACTAGATCGACTACTATGAGATTGTATCGTGAACCAATATCAAATAGTGTCTACTTTGGTCTTCTTAACTTCGATCTTGATATGTAAGAGTCTTGTCAACTTGTTCTCTTATTATGAAGGCTACTCACATTCACCTCCTTCTATAGTGAAGTGTAGGAAATTTCATACACATTTGATCTGCTGTCTACCTAATCATTTGAATGCATGGGTAGAAGGTTCTTTTTCTAGACATCATTCTTATAGTTCTTAGGGTTAAACTCTTGATGTAATTTCCAATGATTTTCCTTAGTGCGACCATTAATATTGCAATTCCTACAGTGGTTACTTGTATCCTTGCACTAATGTGTAGTGGCTATTGTCTTCTTGTATTTCCTTTTCCACTTCCTCTTTCCTTTCTTGGAATCATCTTGGTGATCTTTCTATTTGGAACCACTTGGTTGTCCTTTTTTGTGGCCTATATTTTCTAGGTGTTATTCTTGCACACATGCCTCATCAACTTACTTAGACTTGATTCCACAAATGACTATGTAGACCCCTCAAATACTTGAGGTGTACATCTAGGTGATTAGGAGAAATAAACATCATGAGAGCCATCTTCTTGAATTTAGTGGTGGACACTTACACACTCTACCCTTTCCTTTGTTGAAGTAATGCCAATGGATCCATTGGTCCTCCACATACCCAATAAGGTATAACTAAGACTTAATGAGAGTTTTAAAATACTTCCACTTAATATCTAGTGGAGCACTGCGCAACCTAAGTGTCTCCATGTGACTTTCATAGTAGGTCAATGCATGACGCTCTAATTTCATTATGGAAAATGAAATCTTTTGCACTTCTTCTATATGGTGGACATTGAAATAGAAATCTAATGGTTGCAACTAAAGATTCAAATTTACTACATCAATATCACCACAATATGGCTTGATATCCATTTTTTCTTCCCTATTAAACAAGGTTTATGAAGGGATAATGGCATTGGAACTTGGCTTCTCTTCCTCAAGCTCTTTCCTCGACTCCTTTTCTAGGTATTCATTTTCTTCTAGCTTCCCTTATGATTAATATCTAATTTAGAGCCTATATCATCCCCAAATGAACTAATTTTTGTTACAAGAGTCACCATGAGGAGGGCCATATTGAGATATATCAATGATTTTCTCTTCCAGCCTCACAAATATCTATTTTTCTAGATCTCAAGGGTTGTTTTGAATAAACTCATTTATCATGGCTATGATTTTGTGATTTTATCTTAATCTAATTCTTGCACTACAATTTCCCATAAATACTCTAAAGAAAAACAAGTTATAATACCAATATGATTGATAAACTACCATGGATATTCCAATGGAACAATTGATCATAATAAATATTATAAAATTTTGAAATCTTAGACTATGCAAATTAATTTTCCTTATATACTTTAGTAATTTAATATTAGCTTAATTGAATTCATGGAATAATTAAAATGTAAAAATTGCAAGAAATTTGCTACTTCTAATGAAATCAAACTAAAATCAAGAGACAAAAATTTCTTCTATTATTCTGCAGAAAGGAAAACACACGACAGAAACACATGCAATAACATGAAACCATCAAAATAGAAGGAACACAATTATTTTACAGGGAACCTGATTGGGAAAAAACCCTCCACTACTTTTCATTAATTCAGATGAGAAAAAGAATCAATTACGATGTCTTGCTTCAATCCTAAAGCACCTACACTGCAATTCTGATCTCCTACTCACTAACCTGATCTGACCAACACTTAGCCAATTCAAGCCTAAACATTCCACCTATTTCCTTGCACAATCCTTGAGGAAATTAGCCCGTAAAAAATAGGAGAATTCCTTATTTCCTTGCGCAATTCCTAAAGGATTTGACCACCTGCTCAATGCAAAAATATTGTACACTCAACTAGTATACAATTGATAATTACAACGTGCCTTTTCCTCCATTCCAACTAGGCAATTCGAATTCCCTATATGAATGGGTTTACTTTTAGTAAATTGATTAGTTGACTAAGAGATCAGTGAGTTAAAAATTGTTATAACTACTCAACTAAACTCCTACTGACTCCACTAAAGACTAGATCTCAATTAACTAAGTTTAACCAATAATAACTCCATTAGATTGCTAAATTTTAACAACCAACGCATGAAAAACTCTACTTCTAGGCTATAACTCGAGTTTTACTGACTTAATGAGGAGAAAAATCCATGTCACTCCAGCTAACTACAATCCAAGTCATCCCACTGATGTGGAAAATCAAATTTCTCCATTTGATTAAGGCACAAGACAAATGAAGACTTTTCTTGTTACATTTAAAAATGAAATACAAAAATATAAGGAACACGCACATAAATATTCCATCCACATAAATGAAAACCAAATTTATCCTGGGAAACCAATACAAGGGAAAACCTAGCTAGAAGGTGCGACATATCCTCTTCTCTCTTCGCTTCAATCATTAAAGTGCACATACAAAGAATGGGAACTTACTATAGAATTACCTTTTGACACTCTGGCCTAAATGGATGCTATAAAATGATCCTCCTTCTCCATTATGTTCACAAAATACGAACCTCAAATGTTTTTCTAATCTATGGAACAAGATACAATGCTAAATAATAAAACCCCTTCTCCTCCCACTGGCTCGATATTTAACGTAACCTAATAGTCATCTATAGTTATGGGTTTGACATCCTCAACTCTTAATGTGATAAAAGTTTTGCACATTTTAGAATCTTGTCAAAATTCCTCGCATGCTATCCCCACATTTGTGAGTAATGTGGGTTGACACGACATCCACTCAGACAATGGTGGTCAACTAGGAAGTTCAACTATGGGAGGTATAACTTCCACATAAAAGCTTTGATTGAGGCAATATTTGGATTGTTGGAAAGAAATTGAAGTGTATATCAATGTTGAGGGTGTGTACACATGTTATAAACATTGAAATCCAAAAAAGCATCACTTGATGACTCAAAATGGATTTGGAAGGTTCCACAACCCAAATTTCCAAATTGGGACTTGCCATTAAATTGGGGCCTACAAGTCAATTCCTCCAAATTTTCCGCCTATAAAGTATCAAGATAGACTATGAATAATATGATGATATAATTGGATGAATATATATTGTTGTCCTCCTTTACATCTCATACATATGGAGGAAGGAGAGAATCCTAGCATTGATCATCAATGTACTCTTCTATTTGTTGTAGTCTTCTTGGAGTGAGCTACTAGGGTTCATGATGAAACCCTAGAAGTTATGAAAGGAAAATAGGGCATATTTGTTGGGAGCTTACTCTTGTGAGATAATAGGATTTACTGATCCAAAAACTGCCATAGATATTCCACGAAATAGTTCGTCACAACAAATATGATAAAGCTATATTTAAAAAATCTAAAATCTACACTATTAGGGTTTTATTTCTCTTTAGACTTATGGATAAGTATATTACTATTAATTTCACATGCATGCAAATTTAAATTGTGAGGAAAATAGAGAATAGTTAAATAAAAACTCACAAGCCATGATTTGGCACAAGATATGACCGGGAAACCCTTTCTAGAGAAAATCTAGCTAGAAGGTGAGGCCGCTCTACTCTCTTTCTCTAAATAGAAAATGGATGCAAGTAAAAGGAGGTATGTCCAGTGGCCTGTGAGATACTACAATGCACAAATCCTCTTTGTTTTCTCTATCTCCTATCCATTTCAGCCATTTTTTATCATCTATGGAACAAATGCACTTGAAAGAATGGAACCCTTTTCCTCCTAGTGGCTCGGTTATAACACAACTCGATAGCCTACTAGTGGTTATGTGACTACCTCAAATATTATATAGACTTACACTATGGAATATTCTAGAGTATTCTTCATCATAATCATGTGGTTAGGTTCTTTTCCATATATAATGGGAGCTGATGTGACAGCTTCTCGAATTATGGTGTTGAAAATAGGAAGGTTAACTTTTGAGAGGCATAACTTTTGCATATGGACTATGATAGTTGTGATTATTACGTTGTTGGAAAGGTCTCTATGTGTAGGATATGAAAAAAGGTGCACTATAGAGTGACACAGTTTTACCCCCAAAAAACGTCATTTGATGCCTCAAATGCTCTTAGAAGGTTTCAGACACCAATTTACTGAATTAGGTCCCGCTAATAAAAATGGTCCTATTAGCGTATTCCTCCACTTTTTCCACTCTAAAATCATCAAGATAGATGAAAAAAAATATAATGATCCAATCTGTATCAAACCTCCCCTTTTGGGAGGTTTTTGGTCTTCAAAAGCTTCTATTTAATGAGGTGAGGAAACTTTTCCTCTACCTTCTCTCAGGTCTACCATTAAACTCAGCCCCCTTCCCACCCGCCTGGGCCCCTAGCTAGTGGACCAAGAGGCCGCAGGCTGATTACCGGAATTGGTCTGCGGCCTCTTGGCCGTAGGCTGGGGGCTTGGGTAGGCAGGGAGGGATGGGTGGGGAGGGGGGTGGGGTGGGGAGAGGGGGTGGGGGAGCGAGGGGGCGAGGAGAGGGGAGGGTCGGGGGGAGGGAAGGGGTGGGTTGGGGAGCGGAGGAGGGGGAGGGGAGGAGGGGAGGAGGGGGGCTAGGGTGGGCTGGGGGGAGGGGGAGAGAGGTGCTGGGGTGGGGCGGAAAGAGGGGAGAGGGGGGCTAATATTTTTTTAGTTGTTTTTTTAATATTTTTTTAATTGTTTTTTTTAATATATATATATATATATTTTTTTTTTTTTTTAATTGGTTTTTTAATTTTTAAATTTTGATTTTTTTTTAAATGTTTTGAATTTTTTTTGAATTGTTTTTATTTTTATTTTTTATTTTTATAATTTAATGTTTTAATTTTTGTTACTTTCTTTTATGTTATTTCTTTATTTTTATAATTTTAATAAAAAAAAAAAAAACAATTCTTAATTTTTTATTTTGTTTATTTATTTAATTTTTTTCCCATAATTTTATTTTTAATTTTTTATTTCTTTTGTAATTATTTTAAGTTTTTTTTTTTTCTAGTGAGGTTTTATTTTTATTATTATTATTATTTTTTAATTAATTAATTAATTTATTTATTTTTAACTTAAAAAAAATGTTTCTAGGATTTTTTTTGGTTTAATCTGTTTTTCTTTAATTATATATATATATATATATATATATATATATATATATATATATATAATAATAATAATTTATTTATTTACTTTTTATTTATTTATTTATTATTTTTGTTTTTTGTAATTTATTTATTTTTTTTATTTGATTTTTTTGTCATGTTTTTTTTACTAACATGAAAATCAACAACACTTAAAAAAAACATCCACACTTAATTGATTAGAAAATTTAAAGTGTAAAAACTAAGCCCTCTAAACAAAAAGAGTTGTTGCTCATCAACACTCTTCAAAATCAAGATGAAAATCACTAACAAAAAAAAATGTTCACACTTGATACATAAAAAGATTTAAAGTGTCAAAAAATAAGCCCTCTAAAAAAATGTGTTGATGCTACATCAACACTTTTCAAAATCAACATGAAAATCACTAATATTTAAAAAAAATGTTCATACTTGATACATAAAAAAATTTAAAGTGGCAAAAATATGCTCCAAAAAAAAGGTGTATTATGAATCATCATTTTTCAAAATCCTGTGATTTTTTGCTACCTCAAAAAAACGTGTACTAGGTCATTTTCTTGTTTGATGGGTAAGTATGTTCATGGGAAAAACACTCAAATTTTTTGCTAATCAATCGCCATATTTATAGGACTTCCACTAATATTTCAATCATGTAGGTTTTAACCCCGTACAAAAATTACCTGCATACGAATTCTAAATCACAGAAAAATAAACAATGTGAGAGCATAACACATAAAAGGCGTATACACAGAGATTTTCCCCTGGATCCCAAAACCGGGACTACCAGCTTGATTTTTCATTATATTCCTTTCAATGTTACAATACATATTTATACATGCCGAAGCATCCAATACCATGGACCGAAAAACATTGCGTCCAAAACCATGGACCGAAAACCATAGGTCGGTTCGCCTAACCTAATATAGGGTCCAATTTTTTTTTTTTCCAGGGGGGCTACCCGCACCCCTCAAACCCCCCCGGACAAGGGGGGCTACCGCCCCCCCTGTGACCCCCCCACTGCGAAATCAGCGCAACAAAGGGGGGCTCCGCCCCCCCTCTAACCCCCCAGTTCAGTACGTGGGTTAGTCGTGGAAAGAATATAACACAACCCAACAATCTCCCACTTGTTGTTTTCTTTCCATAAGGGGCCACAGGAGAGCTTAGTCATTTTTCCAACCCTGAAATGCCCATTGTTTCTCTACACCAAGAGAACTTATCAGAGTTCACAAATTTTGTCAATGCATCTGCAGTATTCTTCAAAGTGTCCACCTATACCAGCAACACCTTTTTGTCTTCTATCATATCTCTCACAAAGTGATACTGAACATCAATGTGCTTTGTCTTTGAATGATAAGCAGGGTTCTTTGCCAAGAAAATTGCACTTTGGCTGTCACAGTCTATTCTTATAGCTCCCTGTACTAACCCCATACTTGAACATAATCTCTGCAACCAAACTGCTTCCTTGCTTGCATGAGTGGCTGCCATGTATTCTGCCTCTGTAGTTGATAGTGCCACTACAGATTGTTTCCTACTCATCCAACTGACTGCACCTCCAAATAGGTTAAACACATACCCACTTGTAGATCTTCTCTAATCCAGATCTCCAGCCCAGTCTGCATCAACAAAGCCATGAATATCCAACACTCTGTCCAATCCTGGTCTTCCTTGGTAGCACAAACCATAATTACTAGTGCCACGCAAATACCTGAAAACCCGCTTCACTGCTATCCAGTGCTCCTTCCCTGGTTTTGACATAAACCTGCTCAATACTCCCACTGCATGTGCAATGTCTGGTCTAGTATAGACCATTGCATACATCAAGCTACCGACTGCACTCGCATATGGAACACGGGACATGTCCTCTTCCTCTTCTTGTGTCTTGGGACACTGTTCAACAGATAACCTCACACCTACAGGAATAGGAACCTTCACCGGTTTACTATCCTGCATATTAAACCTTTGTAGTATTGTCTCGACATACTTCCTCTGGTTTAACCAGAGCTTCCTCTTTGCCCGATCTCTTTTAATTTCCATGCCCAAAATATAGTTTGCAGCACCAAGATCTTTCATGTCGAATTTGGAGGACAATTGGGTCTTCAAATCCTGGATAATTTCTTTGTCATTTCCAACCAGCAACATATCATCCACATACAAGACCAGATAAGTAACACGGTCACCAATCAATTTAAAATACACACAGTGATCTGCTTTGCTTCTGGTGAAGCCAAGTCCCCGTATAAATGTATCAAATTTCTGATACCACATTCTTGGTGACTGTTTTAACCCATACAGAGACTTCTTTAACTTGCATACCAGTTATTTCTTACCCTTCACCGCAAAGCCTTCAGGTTGCTTCATGTAGATTTCCTCTTCCAAATCCCCGTGAAGAAATGCTCTCTTCACATCCATCTGTTCTACCTCAAAACCAAAAGCAGCAGCAACAGATAAAAGTAATCTAATAGAAGTTACCTTGGCAACAGGAGAAAAAATATCACCAAAATCAGTTCCCGGCACTTGGGAATATCCTTTTGCTACCAACCAAGCTTTTTATTTCTCCACCTTCCCTTCTGCATTTGTCTTCTTTTTGAACACCCATTTGCTGCCAATGGGTTTCGTTCCAGTCGGCAACTCCAACAGATCCCAAGCCTCATTTTTGTGCAAAGATGCCATTTCATCAACCATGGCCTCTTTCCAGAGTTTTCCATCCTATGAATCTACTGCATCCTTCACAGTTCTGGGATCATCATCAGTAATAAACAAAGAAAAATTTGAACAGAAAGCAGAAGGACTATACCTTTCTAGTTGCCTTCTTTCTCGAACTGATCTTCTCACTGCTGGAGTTTGTGGTTCTTCATCTTCTGATTCCTCCTCTGCTACAGAGTCTGATTCTTCCTCCTTTAGCTCAAACTCTATCTTCTTAGGTTCCTTTGGTTTGACTTCATGTTTAATAACATCTTTTACCTCTCTGAACACCACATCTCGGCTGTACACAACCTTCCGTGTGACTGGGTTCCAAAGCTTATAACCTTTTAAACCATCCTTATACCTAATAAAGATGCACTTTTCAGATTTACTATCCAACTTGGTTCGTTTCTCCTTTGGAACATGTACATATGCATCACATCCAAATACCCTCAAATGTGAAAGAGAGGGTTTCTTACCAGTCCATACTTCTGTGGAGTCTTATCCTCCAACGCTAATGAAGGTGACCTGTTGACTAAGTAACATGCAGTATCCACCGCCTCTGCCCAGAATTCCTATCCTAATTCGGCACCACTGAGCATGCTTTTTGCCCTTTCCATCAACGTCTTGTTCATTCTTTCTGCGACTCCATTTTGTTGAGGTGTATATGGAGTAGTCTTATGCCGTGCTATACCACACTTCTTACAGAATTCTTCAAATTCCTTGCTGCAAAACTCTCCACCATTATCTGTCCTCAGCACCTTTATCTTCTTCTCTGTCTGATTTTCCACCAGAGCCTTAAATTCTTTAAACCTGTCAAAGACTTCAGATTTCTTCTTAAGGAAATATATCCATGTATTCCTTGAAAAGTCATCTATAAATTATACATAGTACACAGACTTACCCAGTGATGGAACTTTCACAGGTCCAAACACATCACTGTGCACAAGCTCTAATATATGTTTCGCCCTCTTAGCACCAGAGGGGAAACTCACTCGATTCTGCTTCCCATATACACAATTTTCACAGAATTCAAAATCCAGAGAGCTATTACTCATACCTTCTACCATACCTTTACCATGAAGTATTCGAAGGCCCTTCTCTCCAATATGTCCAAGCCTTTGATGCCACATCTTGGTCTTCTCTCCAGAGACCACTAGATTTTCAGCTCCACTTTCAGGAACCACAGAACTGTTGCACCCATAAACAACAGTGCTACCTTGCAGCTTGTACAGAGTTCCAGTCCGAACTCCCCGCATCAATACCAGTGCTCCCTGAACGATCTTGCAGGTATCCTTCTCGAACACTGTTTTTACACCTGCATCGTCCAACTTGCTTACAGAAATTAGATTTCTAGCCAATGCAGGAATATGCAGAACACCCGGAAGTGTTCTAACCCTTCCACCTTGCAACTTCAAATTTACTTTTCTGCGACTAATGATTCTAGCCTTCCTATCATCTCCTAAGAAGACATCACCACCATCATATTTCTCATACTCGCAGAACCACTCTCTATGGGGAGTGAAGTGAAAGGATGCACCTGAGTCAATCAACCATGCCTCATGATCTACATGTGTACTTGAAGAAGCCAAGTACACATCCCCACCTTCATCTGAGGTGGTTTTCGCCTTTGCAGAAGGAGCATCATCAGATCCCTTTCCTTTATCAAGAGCTTTAGATTTACAGTCCCTTTTGAAGTGCCCTTCCTTTCCGCATTTCCAGCACACCACCTTTACAGGTTTTCTTGGAGATTTAGATCTCCCACTCGATGACTTATTTTTGTTTCTATTCTGGGACTGTCCTCGTACAGACAAGGCATCACCATTCTGGCTCTCCATATTTTTCCGTCTCATCTCCTCCGTCAACAAGGCTGAGACTATTTCATCAAACTGCAAAGCAGTTGCATTGCTACCTATTGCAATAACCAGACTATCCCACGAATCTGGTAGAGAACACAACAAACTGATTCACTTATCTTCATCTGAAATTTTAATATCAACAGACGCTAACTGGCTTACCACAGTATTAAATGCGTTCAGATGCTCTGTCACTGAGTCTCCATCTTTCATCCTCAGGTTATACAGCTTTTTCCGCAGGAACAGTTTATTCACCAGAGACTTAGATTGGTACAAAGTCCCTAACTTTTCCCACAAAGCCTTCGCCATAGCTTCCCCTGATACATTCAACAATACTGAATTTGAGACACACAATCGTATTGTGCTCTTTGCCTTCTGATCCAACTTCTTCCATTCTTCATCGGTCACTCCCGTTGGTTTAGTACCTGGATCTACCGCGATCCACTGATCTTTATCCACCAACAGATCCTCCATCTTGAGTTTCTATAACTCAAAACTCTGACCATTGAACTTCTCGATCTCTATCTTTCCGTTGCTCGCCATCTTCTTTCACCACCAGAATCGATCTTACAGATCTCCCACTGAACAGGGTCTACCACAGGCCCGAGCGAAACCCCTCAGCAACAAAGGTGTCCCCTTGAAGCCAAAACAGCTTTGATACCAAATGTAATTTTTAACCCTGTACAGAAATTACCTGCATACGAATTCTAAATCACAGAAAAATAAACAATGCGAGAGCATAACACATAAAACACATATACACAGAGATTTTCCCCTGGATCCCAAAACCGAGACTACTAGCTTGATTTTTCATTATATTCCTTTCAATGTTACAATACATATTTATACATGCCAAAGCATCCAATACCATGGACCGAAAAACATTGCGTCCAAAACCATGAACCGAAAACCATAGGTAGGTTCGCCCAACCTAATATAGGGTCCAATTTTTTTTTTCCCAGGGCGCTGCCCCGGACCCCGTAGAGGGGGGCTACCCGCCCCCCTCAAACCCCTGGGACAGGGGGGGCTACCGCCCTCCCTATGACCCCCCCGCTGCGCAACCGACGCAATGAAGGGGGGGCTCCGCCCCCCCTCTAACCCCCTGGTTCACTACGTGGGTTAGTCGTGGAAAGAATATAACACAACCCAACAAATCCTATATCAAAGGACTAAATTGAATCCAAAAAGGTAGAAATTTTCCCAAAGACTTCTGAAGGCTTAGAAATCTTCAATAGCCTATAAAGGCATTCTAAAACCCACCCACACCCAAGTTACTGTCCAAAAAAAGACAAAGATATGTCCCATGGCCAAATCCATAACTTCACCTAGTTGAATAAGACATTGCTTAGTCCTTTTGGACTACAAACCTCACATCTCCAACTCCAAACTGTTACAAATAGAGAGACCGTCATTTTGGCCTATCTATAAAGGAAATAAAGTCCCCCATCATAGGGATACAACACAATTGTCCCATCCCACAATTGTCTTGGTAGAATCCATTCACCTTACATATACATAAGGAGCCTTACAGTTGATTTCAACCTTTTATTTTTTTTCCACAAGACAATATACTTCAAAACTATTATAGAAAAACATATTTAAATAATACTTTTAGCTCACCATTCATATGTATTTCATAACCCAACATGACAACAATCATGAAGCTCGAACAAATAGGATCCTTAATTTAAAAAGGAAATAAATGCACTTATCTTTGTCACTTTAAGCTTTGTTGGAAACTAAAATAAGGGAGATACAACTTCCACTCATCCATAGGCTCAACTAAATTACATTTTTCTTGCAATTGGCCAACCCTGATCCAAATTTGATGCCTTAAGAGGAAGATTAATCAAGGATTAGCATGACTCAAATTATGTTAGAGGACATGAAGGTTTCTCTCCTTCACACATAGAAATCACTCTATTACCTTTCAATCACTAAGCTAAGGCCTGTTAATGCTCACAATATTTCCACAATGAACATGCACAACACACAAGGGAGTTCTTCTCTAATCCAACAATTCCTCGATACTTTCCTTTTTCTCAATACCTTTCATGCTTGATTTGGAAAAATGAATTAGAAATTCTCCTAGCCATCCAACTTAGGATGAAGGCTTCAACATTGATTTCTTTACCCATTCTGGTACAAATCATAACTCCACATAAGTTGTGGTGACTCATAAGGTTTCATGTCACCTTCTGTTTGGAGTCACTTTATTAACACCCACATGTAGTTCTGTTTCTCTTCTCTTTTCACAACTTGTCTCAAGTTCATATGCACTTCCTTTCTTGGTCTCTCTATTCCAAACCACACTCACACACTCTTTGAAATCCCCTCCCCACTATCACTCCCTTGCACTACATGACAACCTATTGCATGAAAATTTGAGATCTCATTCTTGCACTGAGTGGCTAACTCTGAAGTCTCCAGAATTGGTACATTGCCCATACCTCTAGGGTAGTTCAATATCACTCCCATTATTTCTCATAACTGCTACCTGAGCATAATTCGATTGTCTATTATAAAATATTCTGGAAATATAATGGACACGAGCAAAGTCAAACAATTGACTCCACTCATGTTCATCAGATTTACAAAATATTTCATAATCTAAAATTGAAATAAAGATGACCATAAATACTAATAGTTCTGCGGTTCAACTACCAAATATGAAATCTAAGAAATAAAGAAAATTTGACATTAAATTAAAAATAAGTAAGAAACTTCCTAATTCACCTTTACAGTTTCCTCTTAAAAATTAAAAATTAAGATCCATACTAATTACTCTCTTCTTAAACTTTTAAAAATATATATAGCAAAATACCTATTACATAATATGAAATTTATCACCGATTGATTATTGCCAATATTATAAATTTTAATTACCAATAAAAAAACTTAAAATTTAAAAAAAAGTGTTACAACACTTATCTATCTTCTCTTTAATGCACTTTAATCCTTGATCTTAAACCTTTAGTTTTCCCAAAAAAAAACCCTGTTTCTCTATAACAAAAAAACCTCTGGAGAAAAAATCAACCAATTACAAATATCAAAAGTCTAACTTTACCTATTTTAGAGTAGCTTGATAAAACGTAGGAGATAAAATTACGCTTCAAAATGTTTTAAATAAAATTAATTATGCAAGACAAAATTGATCTTGCAAAAAGTTTTCAATGAATAGATATTGGTAAGAAGGCTAACTAATAAGTTTTTAAAATTTGTCTAAAGAAGTTCCAAGCCTTGCCTAAGGAAAAAAAGAAATTTCAATCATACTACATGTTCCCATTTGTATTAAAGAATATAACAAAATTGAATGGAAAGGTTTCCCCAACTAATTGAATTTAATATCATCAAAACTATGCACATTAGGACGGTTACCCATGGAGGATGTGGTTACGTTGCCAATGATTTTTTTTAATTAATCAAAATTTTAGATTATAACGAAAATTTTATAGTTTAACCTGATAATTTAGTGTAACGAACTTAAATACATGAAAAAAAAGAAATTGTTGTTTTATAGTGTAAAGAGTGAGTTAAAAGTAGATGTTAGATGTGATTTTTTATATTAAAAATTATAAAAAATATATATATTTTAAATAAATATTACTTAATCAATTTAATATTATTTAACAATATAAAATTTTAATTATTATTATTTAAAATTAAAAAATATTAATAAATTATATATTATATTAATTTATAATTTTTTAATATTCTAATAATTTATTTAAAAAAAATTATATGTTCATAAATTTATTTACGCTGAATACTTAATAAATCCAAATTAATATAATTTTAAAGTCATATTTATTATCAATTTAACTTAAATGTTAAATTTAAATAATTATGAATCATATAAAATAATATTGAAAAAATGTACATGAGTGAAGTATGCAATAAGGCTGGCTTCGGAGAAAGCGATTTGATGTGAGACTTTTGCTTACGATCGAAAAGCTAGGTTTTTCAAGCGTCTGCAAGTGTTGAACTCCATGGAATGGCACAAAGGAGGGAGCTCCACTCCCTCTTACAGGCAGGCAGTGGCTAGCCGAGGTAAGAAACCAATAGAGAGTGTCAGAGGTCCTTCAGGTGAAGGGATAAGGAACACGAAAGAGGAGCAAGAATTAAACAAGTCAAGGGAGAATAACAAGAATAAAGAAAATGAGGAAGAAGACAAGGAACAGGGAGCAAAAAACAAAGCACAAAAGGGGCCATGTATGTTGGGTGTGGAGCCTGATTATCTTCTATATTCAAAGGTATCGCCACATAGGACCCCAGTTCGAAATGGGGGCGGCAACGCCGCCCGTAAAATATTCGCTGCAAGGGGGGTCCAGGGGGGGGGCTGCGACCTTTGGGAGCCCCCCCCCTGGCGGGGGGTTTCGGGGGCAGCGCCCCGAAGCTAAAAACAACTGTAAAATTGCCTTGTAAAAGTATAGTAATTTCTAGTCAATCTGGGCCGTTCATTAGGCGCAAGAATTAAACAAGTCAAGGGAGAATAACAAGAATAAAGAAAATGAGGAAGAAGACAAGGAACAGGGAGCGAAAAACAAAGCACAAAAGGGGCCATGTATGTTGGGTGTGGAGCCTGATTATCTTCTATATTCAAAGGTATCGCCACATAGGACCCCAGTTCGAAATGGGGGCAGCAACGCCGCCCGTAAAATATTCGCTGCAAGGGGGGTCTAGGAGGGGGGCTGCGACCTTTGGGAGCCCCCCCCCTGGCGGGGGGTTTCGGGGGCAGCGCCCCCGAAGCTAAAAACAACTGTAAAATTGCCTTGTAAAAGTATAGTAATTTCTAGTCAATCTGGGCTGTTCATTAGGCGAATGATCTGACGGTAGAACTTATGTTTAGTTTAGGGTTTTTTGCCCTAGAAGGCAACCCCTCTCTTTGTATGAGGGTATTGTATTTGAGGCTGTGTGAAAGATGTGTATTTGTGAGCGAGAAATAGACAGGTGAGACTGTGAGAGAAAACAGAGGATATTACAGCGGATTTGCTGTAGGTTGTGTCTCTTCATTTTGCTGGATAATAGAAAGGAAGGACTGGCTGTTCGGGGTGGACGTAGCCCAAACTGGGTGAACCACGTATATCTGTGTCTCTCTTGTTTTGTGTGTTTTCTGTGTTTATATTTCTGCAATATTTTATGTGTTCCATTGCTCCGTAATATATAATTTTCTAACAGTGTAAACCCAAAGCTGAGGTCACACCTAGGGTAGTTTTAAATGATCATGCTCTGCAGGCGCACAGGGACCACATGCGGACATATGCTATCATTTGCAAATTCATGGGATTATGGCCCACTGAAAAGGCTTTACAAACATGAATTAAATACAACTGGAAACCAAAAGGAAGCATTGACCTACATCTTGGATCAAATGGTTTCTTCACTGTAGTTTTTACAAATATTGAGGATAAAGATAGGGTGTTTGAAGGAGGGCCCTACTTCTATGCAGCAGCAGGCCTCTACAAGTGACCATGGATGATGAATTTTGTCCAGGAGTGAGAAACTTTCACTTCGTTCCTGGTCTGGGTAAGACTCTACTCTCTACCTCTTGATCACTGGCAAACAGAATCATTATCTGTCATAGGAAACAAATTAGGGCGTTTTGTCAAAGCTTCTAAGGCCACCAAAAGGGGAAAGTACACTTCCTTCGCACGAATATGTGTGGAGATGGATCTCTTGGGAGCTCTATCAGATGAAGTCATCTTGGAAGTATTTGATGAAGAATGGGTGCAAATAGTAGATTATGAACATATTCCTTTCAGATGTTGGAGGTGCCATGAGCATGGGCACTTATTTAGAGACTGCCCTCTCAGTAAAATAGAGAACAGAAGTAAAGCGACCTCAATGAAAGATACTGAAGGCTTTCACAAAGTGGTACATAGAGGAAAAGGGGGCAAGAGGGGGCCAAAGCAACATCAAACATCAGGCTAATCTGAATAGGTTCCAAGTCCTCGAAGAAGAAGAAGAGATAACAAAAGTAGATCAGGTAATGGAAGGAAGCCCAGTGGAGAAGGAGAAAGAATAAGACAGAGTACAAACACAGGATATTAACAAACAGAAAGAGATTATGCTGAGTGATGCAGAACTAGAGATGGACCAAGAAATGACCTAGAGTGAGATGGAAATGGAGGATCATGAACTGCAGGAGATTCTTGATAGGGAACACCTAGATCTGGAAGGGTTCTTGAAACAGGGGACTGTTAGCTCTGCTATACAGCGAGGATTCCCTATGGTTAGAGACAGGCTTGATCCGCTTGGTGGTGCTTAAAAAGGGTTCAAAGCATACATGGAAGTGTTCAAAATCCTCTTAAGGCCTTCTACCGATCAGAACTATCGCAAGAGGAAAGCCCTTGGGAGGGCGGAAATACACTATCGGGAGGCAAAAACACTCCAAAACCATGCAAAAACCCAAATAGCAGGCTTAAAGGACCAAATGCGCGACAGCCGTTCGATCTGGCCGATCAACGGTCCAGATCGCATCGGCATTTCGCAATCGGCGCAGGCGGGCAGTGGCAGCGACGCGGGACACCGCCGATCAGCGATCACCGATGATCGGATCGGTGGGTCGCAGAGGAGGACTTACAGATAGTGGGACACTGCCGATCAGCGATCGCCAATGGTCTCATTGGCGGGTCGCATCGGCGTATCGGCAGGTTGGAGCATTGGAGCATCGGAGGTATCGGCGGTAGCATAGCGATGCGATATAGCGATTAGATCAAGACCGTCGATCGCACATCCGGATCAACGGCCGAGATTGCATCACAATATCGCTATCGGGATAGTCAAAGGGCCAGGGCTTTACATATGATATGCATGCCACCCAATGGGTCGGACCTGATGGGCCGGACCCGACGACGTTATTAATTCTTTTTGATAGATGTTCGGGTCCATGGCAATATCACTATCGGCGTTTTCAAAGGGGCGGGGCTTTTACATACGATATGCACTACGACCCAAAAGGCTATAGAGGAAATATTTCATAAATGGACCTTTGATATTTAAAAGTGGCAAAGCGGGCAGGATTTCTCGGTGGCACGGAACTGGTTAAAGCGGACATGGAGCAGTACAGCGCAACAGGCAACCGCATGCAACTAACAGAGTGGCCGAAGATTGAAAAGGACAGCCTCGAGCAGACCACTTCATTTATCAGTTATGGGGCGTCTTTCAGTTAATGTTCCAACTGCCAGAGAAGGACAACATAATATCAGAGAAGATCAATTTTGTTTACTGACATAGTCACGCTATAGCAGAGACCCATACCAAGCAGTTAGAGCGGTTGGTGATCCATTATGATCCCTCCACGCATAGGTTAGCAGAGATATTTTGTAATGACACACCATATATACCCAGAAGAGAGATGTAAGAGGGGGAGGAGTGTTAGATGAAGGTGACTCTATTGTAAGGTTCAACTTCTGGAGACTGTAACTACTTTGTAACCTGCAGCGTCTGGTCTTCATTTCCAGCTAATACAAGCTTCTTTTGCTATTAATTGCTTACTTTCCACTTCTTCTTCTTGTTCCAGGCTGTGCCTGTTTTGCATTTGTTCATGTTATGTTAATGTTTAGCATTAGAGGGGTTGTCATCCCACCTCTGCGTTAGGATTTAGCATGTATCATTGAACATGTATGCAGGTTTCTGTTTTTTAATGCATAGAGAGCTGTCATCCTGTCTGTGTATTAGAAACTAGATTTACAGACCTTTTAACTGGTTGCAGCCGGCCATCACAGGGTCCTGTGCATCTGCTGGTGTGGTCAGTCTTCTCCATTATCACCTTATCCTCAAACTGTGAGTAATTGGTGGTTAAAAGCCTTGTAGTTTGGGGGTGTTCACCCATGTCTGGGGTCAATCATAGTAGAAGTGGTTATCTGGCTTGAATATGCAGCATTTGTTTCATTCATCCACCATTTATCCAACTATTTTGTTGAATTTGTAATGTTCCCGAGCATCACCGATATGCAACCTAGGTGAGTTTCTTGGGGTGATAACATTAATTGGCGCCGTTGCCGGGGAGAAGAGAATCGAAGCTCAGCTTCCCTGGGAGACGACATAGCTTCAAGCTTTAATGACAGACAAGGTTTGAACACAAACTTTGGTTGTAATCATCTGTCTGGCGACTCCACTAGAGGAAGGCCATCCTTTGGCGACTCCACATTGAAGTTCTGGTCTAGTTCATGAAGCATGCTCGGAGAAATCTTCATAAATCACTAGCTGGCCAGTGCCTGATCCTGAGAGGATCAATAAGCAGAAGAAACTTTGCGGAAGGGAGCATCAGGATCAGGTAAGCCTTAAAGAATTTTCATGTGTCTCTGTTAGTGAAGTTCACCTTTGGAGATTCATACAGCTCCTTGTTGTTCATTTCCCTTTCGGACCTCAGTTGAAAGAAGCATCCATGCTGTCTATCGTATCCCTCTGTTTCTACCATTCCATTCATTGATTCATTCTACTCAGTCCACCAGTATCTTTTTACCTTACCTCAGTCATGGCAAGGCAGCAAGCTCTTACAAAGATAGAAAGAATAGTTGCTGCTAGGTATGGGCCATTAGTTTTGCCTACCCCTTTGAATGCCATGCCTGTAGGAGATTATATGGAATATATGCCTAAGTTTACTGGTGCAGAATGAGTATTAGCTGAAGAGAACCTCGAATATTTTTATTGTTATGCTGATAACCTAGATATCAATGAAGAGGATGTCTGGATGAGGGTTTTTGTCCAAAGCCTAGATGGGGAGGCTAGAAAATGGTTTAGAGAATTACCCCCTAGGTCTATTGCAGATATTGGGACCCTAGATGATGTATTTTTAAAGGACTGGGGAAGTAATACAGATCTGCTCTATTATCATACTGAATTTGGGAACTTGCAGAGAGAAGATGGTGAGCTGCTGTCTGATTTCAATATCAGATTCAATCATATGTACAGCAGAATACCAGCTGAAATAAAACCTACCCTTACTTCTGCCATGCTCACATATGCCAATGCCTTCAATTCTCAGATTCGCCTGTTGTTAAGAGAAAGGAGATGTGCTTCTCTAGCTGATATGCAAGATGCAGCTTTTGAAGTTGAATCGAACATTCTAGCTGCAAAGAGACTTGAAGGAGATGCTGAAACGAGAAGACAGGGAGGTGAATCCTCATCATCCTATGATCCTGAGATCGATGAATTAGCTATAATGATTGAGTTTTTAACCTCTGAAGTTTCCAAATTAAAGACTGAGCAGTATTCTAAGGAAGCAGGAGCTCCTTGTTCTATTTCTCTTCCAGCTCCAAATCTATATAAAGGAGCACAGGAGCAATTGCAGATTTTGCAGAAAAATAGAGATGCAAACGAGGATCAAAGGGTGAAGACCCTTTGTCAGAATATAGTCATGAAAGAAGATCTGTTTGAAGAAGAGGAGGAGGTCCATGGTTTGGAAGATAAGGGCAGTGCCCCCTTCTTAACCAGAGCTGCATATGAAGAAGCAATATCTATAGGAACTGCTCGTGAGCTTGTTGTAGCTGCAGAACAACAAGCTGATTAGCAGCAGCAGATTGCAGCAGATCCCTTCATCCTCGAAGAATCTAAGCCCGAAGCCAGCTTAATTTCCCATGACTACACAGATTTGTAATTTGCGCAACCTGCTGATGTCCCCGCACCAGTAATCAATAAGGGAGAAGAATGCTCCCCATCATCTTATGTTTCTCTGTCTGCTCAAGTAGAATTCCCTCAAAGTTTCCCCTTGAACACAGAGGTAGCAAGTAATTTAATGCTCAAGGCTGAAGCTGATCATCTCAGTCTTGATATTCTAATGTCTGCTCAGATGGCCTCCACACAGAATGAAAGGGCAGTTTATCAGAAGACAAAAGGAGAAGATGCGCAGTCTTGGGACTCCTCCTTGGATGAGGATTGTCCAAGGAAATATTCAGGAGCAGAAAACATTTCTGTGTCCCCTACACATGAACATATTGGTACACCATCCATATTTATTGTGCAGGCCACAGAAAACAAATACAGGTACACAGTAGCCATGATTATTCAGCAGGTATACAGAGGCTCCTGTAAAGAGCATTCAAGGAGGAGAATATACAGAAAGGGAATGAAGTGCAAACCGCTTCTACCTTACAAGCTCAAATGTCCCAAACTTTTTGAGGTAGAGGATCAAATAAATCCTGTCTTGCTGATCTATGATGAACCCGCTGACAGGCAGCAATTTTTGGTGGCCCAGCAAATGGGCAATTTTTGAAGTTTATGTTTTCAGGCTTTAATGTTTGTAATTAAGTTCTTTTACAGTGTTCTATTGTATGCTTAGTTGACTCCATGCCCAATGGACACTAGGCAAGTGTTTTTATAGCTGTTTTTGTATGAAGGCATTGGTCTGCAGGTTCTTGAGACCTCACAGGGAGGATCTCATCCCCAGAAGGAGCCAGTGTTAGCTCTGCTATACAGCGAGGATTCCCTATGGTTAGAGACAGGCTTGATCCGCTTGGTGGTGCTTAAAAAGGGTTCAAAGCATACATGGAAGTGTTCAAAATCCTCTTAAGGCCTTTTACCAATCAGAACTATCGCAAGAGGAAAGCCCTTGGGAGGGCGGAAATACACTATTGGGAGGCAAAAACACTCCAAAACCATGCAAAAACCCAAATAGCAGGCTTAAACGACCAAATGTGCGACAGCCGTTCGATCTGGCCGATCAACGGTCCAGATCACATCGGCATTTCGCAATCGGCGCAGGCGGGCAGTGGCAGCGACGCGGGACACCGCCAATTAGCGATTGCCGATGATCGGATCAGCGGGTCGCAGAGGAGGACTTATAGATAGTGGGACACTGTCGATTAGCGATCGCCGATGGTCGCATCGGCGTATCGACGGGTTGGAGCATCAGAGCATCAAAGGTATCGGTGGTAGCATAGCGATGCGATATAGCAATTCGATCAGGACCGTCGATCGCGCATCCAGATCAACGGTCGAGATCGCATTGCAATATCGCTATTGGGATAGTCAAAGGGCCAGGGCTTTACATATGATATGCATGCGACCCGATGGGTCGGACCCGATGGGCCGGACCCGACGGCGTTATTAATTCTTTTTGATAGATGTTCGGGTCCACGGCAATATCGCTATCGGCGTTTTCAAAGGGGCGGGGCTTTTACATACGATATGCACTACGACCCAAAAGGCGGACCCGATAGAGGAAATATTGCATAAATGGACCTTTGATATTTAAAAGTGGCAAAGCGGGCAGGATTTATCGGTGGCACGAAACTGGTTAAAGTGGACATGGAGTAGTACAGCGCAGCAGGAAACCGCATGCAACTAACAGAGTGGCCGAAGATTGAAAAGGACAGCCTCGAGCAGACCACTACATTTATCAGTTATTGGGCGTCTTTCAGTTAATGTTCCAGCTGCCAGAGAAGGACAACAGAATATCAGAGAAGATCAATTTTATTTACTGACACAGTCACGCTATAGCAGAGACCCATACCAAGCAGTTAGAGCGGTTGGTGATCCATTATGATCCCTCCACACATAGGTTAGCAGAGATATTTTGTAATGACACACCATATATACCCAGAAGAGAGATGTAAGAGGGGGAGGAGTGTTAGATGAAGGTGACTCTGTTGTAAGGTTCAACTTCTGGAGACTGTAACTACTTTGTAACCTGCAGCGTCTGGTCTTCATTTCCAGCTAATACAAGCTTCTTTTGCTGTCAATTGCTTACTTTCCACTTCTTCTTCTTGTTCCAGGTTGTGCCTGTTTTGCATTTGTTCATGTTCTGTTAATGTTTAGCATTAGAGGGGTTGTCATCCCACCTCTGTGTTAGGATTTAGCATGTATCATTGAACATGTATGCAGGTTTCTGTTGTTTAATGCATAGAGAGCTGTCATCCTGTCTGTGTATTAGAAACTAGATTTACAGACCTGTTAACTGGTTACAGCCGGCCATCACAGGGTCCTGTGCATCTGCTGGTGTGGTTAGTCTTCTCCATTATCATCTTATCCTCAAACTATGAGTAATTGGTGGTTAAAAGCCTTGTAGTCTGGGGGTGTTCACCCATGTCTGGGGTCAATCATAGTAGAAGTGGTTATCTGGCTTGAATATGCAGCATTTGTTTCATTCATCCACCATTTATCCAACTATTTTGTTGAATTTGTAATGTTCCCGAGCATCACCAATATGCAACCTAGGTGAGTTTCTTGGGGTGATAACGGGGACCATGAGTGGGGTAGAGTCATTACCGCAATAAGAGTTCAATAGAGTACAACAACTATTCCTATGGAAAACTCGGGCTAAAGGGCTGGAAAGGCAAAGAAAAAATGAAAGGTAGGGCAACAAAGGTGTGAAAACTATGAAAATCACACCTGGATTAGCACCCAGAAACCCAGGAAAGAAAAGAGGCAGGAAAAAGCAGAACGAGTTATTGATGGAATGTGGAAAGCTAATGATAGATTCAGGTAAGATGAAATATCTAACCAGCTACTCCTTTACGAATATTTAATAATGAAGTTCACATCTTGGAATATCAGAGGTCTAGGTAGTAAAAGAAAACAAAGAATACTTAGTAATAGAATGAAACAAGAAGCTCCGGATATGATCTTTATCTAGGAAACTAAATGTTCCATTCAAAAAATAAAAGAAATTCACAGCAAATGGCTCAATAGATTTGAGTTTCTAGAAGTCAAAGCAGATAACACAGTAGGGGGCATACTCACTCTTTGGAACCCCCAAAAGATTGGCATAATAGATGCTGAGGCATCTAGAAATTATTTATCAATGGTTATTCAGCTGGTGGGAGATAGGGAGACCTATCTGGTCACGAATGTTTATGGCCCTCAAAGAATGGATGATAAACTCAGGTTTCTAGATTCTCTTATGGAGCTTAGAGACAGACATGTAGATGTACCATGGATCTTGTGTGGGGACTTCAACATGATCAAATCACTTTCAGAGAAAAAAGGGGGAACCAGAACTTTAAGCAAAGACTCTTCAGCATTTCAAACTTTTATAGATAATATGAAGCTTGTTGATACTGACATGAGTAATGGTCTCTTTACTTGGAACAATAAAAGAGGAGGAGAGTCTCAAGTAGCCTCAAAGTTAGACAGATTCATAATCTCAGAGGACCTTATGCTCACCAACAAGGAAATGATAGCGAGAATTCTCCCCTTTGGAGGCTCGGACTATTCAACTTGAGGTTCAGGGCATTGGTACCCCCAAGAACAGACCTTTCAGATTTGAGAATATTTGGCTCACCCACCCAGACTTCATCAACAACATTACAAAATGGTGGACAGAAGATCTACCTATTCAGGGTTCAAGAATGTTCCAGCTACACAAAATACTAAAGCACATCAAGCTCAAACTTAAAGATTGGAACAAGAATGAATTTGGAAATATTTTTGCAGCGAAAAAAGCTATTGAAGATAAAATGCGGGAACTCAATCAAACCCTTATCACGGATGGCTTTGATAAAGTTAGAAATGATCAAGTCACCAAACACCATCAAGACTGGGAGAATTTATGTAAACAAGAGGAAATATTTTGGAGACAAAAATCTAGAGTTCAATGGCTAAAAGAAGGGGAGCATAACACTAGATTTTTCCATAGATCAACCATAGTAAACAGATCTCATAATAGGATCTCTTCGATCAAGGACGAGGGAGGTCATCTTCTTAATTCCCATGAAGATATAGAAGATGTGTTAGTTCAGCACTTTCATGGGATAGCACAGGAAACCATTTCAGACAGAGAGCATTTTATCAGGGATTTAACAGGGCATATTCCTAGACTAGTTACTAGAGAGGATAATTTCAATCTCAATAGGCCAGTGACAGAAGAGGAGGTTAGTGAGGTCATCAAAGAAATGCAGAATGGTAAAGCGGCAGGCCCTGATGGTTTTGATGTGGATTTCTTTAAAGCTTGCTGAAATATTGTTAAACAGGATATTCTGAACGTAGTGGAAGATTCCAGGTTGAATAGAACTATTTTGAAGGTGCTCAATACTTCGTTCATCTCCCTGATTCCCAAATAGGACAATGCTCAGACTCCAAACAAGTTTAGACCCATAGCCTTGTGCAATGTGATATATAAGATAACATCCAACTTTGCTGCTAACAGACTTAAACCACTTCTTCCTACTCTAGTTTCTATGGAGAAATCTAGTTATGTGGAGGGCAGACAAATTCTCAATAACATCATTCAAGCGCATGAGGTGGTGCACTCATTGACAAGTAATTGAAAGGCGAGTATGATTATGCAATTGGACCTAGCCAAAGCTTATGATAAGTTGAATTGGACCTATATAAGGAGGGTCCTTATTGCTTTTGGGTTTGATCATAACTGGGTAAGATGGGTCATGGCCATGGTAACTTCTTCCAGCTTTTCAATTTTGGTTAATGGTTCTCCTTCCAAGACTTTTACTCCTTCCAGAGGCCTCAGGTAGGGTGATCCGCTCTCTCCCTTTCTCTTCATCCTCATGATGGAAGGACTTGGTCGGTCTATCAAGCATGCGAAAGAAGTTGGTAATATCAAAGGCCTCCAACTTTCAGAGACTGGTCAGGCTTTGACCCATCAACAATTTGTTGATGATACTATGCTGCAGGGAATCCCCACGGTCAAAGAAGCTCTAGTGTACAAACATATCCTGTCTGAATTTTCCATGGCTACAGGTTTGGAAGTTAATCTCTCCAAATCTAAGATTTTTTTCTTTAATACCAATATTTCTATTCAGAAAAATATCTCCAGAATTCTAGGCTTTCAAAGGGATGTCCTTCCCTCCAAATATTTGGGAGTTCCTCTTACTGATAAACCTTTGCACAAGAGCATTTGGGAGCCGGTGATTAATAAGATGCAGGATAAAATCAGGAAATGGACCTTTAGATCTTTAAACTTGGCTGGTCGGTTAGTGCTAACAAAAGCTATTCTCCAATCAATCCCCGTCTTCATGCTATCAGCCCTTCCAGCTCCAAAAGGAGTTTTGCAACTTTTTAGAACCATTCAAAGAGACTTTCTTTGGGGTAAGGGGGAGGAAAGAAAGAAATGGGCCTTGGTAGCCTGGGAGAAGATTTGCAAACCTAAAAAACATGGGGGTCTTGGACTGGATGATCCAGAAGCACTAAGTAAAGTTTTAGGGGCGAAATTATGGTGGCGTTGGGTAAAAGACCCAAAGGCGCAGTGGGCTAGTATCTAGAAAGAAAAATATGCCAGCACTTGGCAAGAAAATGATCACATAAGGATGTCTGGCATCATAAAGGGCTCACACATCTAGAATAAGGCCTGGGGGAATAGAGGATTAGTACAGAAAAACAGCTTCTGGGAGATCAGAGATGGTGATCTTGCATTGTTTTGGGAGGACAAATGGCAACAAGAACCTACACTGTTAAGAGAGAACCTTCTAGACCTCAAGAAAGAAACAGATACCAAAAGGTTATTTAAGGTAAAAGATTTTTGGGATAAAACCAATAGTGAAGGAAAATGGAGAAATTGGAAGAATATGGATCACAGGGAAGACAATCCACTGAAAGCCAAAGCAAACGCACTTCTGACAATGTTGGAACAAAGGAAAATATTAGTGACAGGGGGGCATGACCAACTTAGATGGGGCAACAATAATGCAGGCACCTTCAATCTTAAGGAGGAAAAACGCATACTCCTTGAGCTGGATTCCAATGTACCAGACAGGGTTTGGCAGAACATATGGAGACATCAAGGATGGATGAAGATTAAACTCTTCATGTGGTTGGTTCATCATAAGAAAATTATGACTTGGGATAACATTCGAAAGAGGGGTGTTCTGGGCCCTTCCAGATGCCAGCTCTGTGAAGCCCAAGAGGAAACAATGGAGCACCTTCTCAATAATTGCATTTTCACCTCTTGGTTGTGGGATACTTTTTCCACTATTTTCCAACAGACAGATAGAGACAAAGGAAGCATTATCAATACCCTAAACAATTGGAGACACAACTTCTCTGATTATGAACTTCTAGGCTCAGCCTGGGCTTTAACGCCAAGCTTCATAATATGGACTATCTGGAAAGAAAGGAACAACAGAATCTTTAAGAATGAAAAAAGTTCCTCCCAACGCCTTTTTGAGAAAATCTTAAGACATATTAAGGAGACGGTAAGTAACATTGTGTGAACTTCCCCTAAGAATCCAACTTCAGAAGTTGAAACACAGATACTTCTTAAGTTGGGTATGCAGGGGCTTATTCCACAGGGCCTGGACAGGAAGGTTTTGAAACTGGATACTAAGCAGGATTATTGGCATCCTCCCCCTTAGGGTTTTTTGAAATACAACATTGATGGGGCTTCCAAAGATAACCTGGGTATTGCTCGCTTTGGAGTGGTGTTAAGAGATGAAAATTGACAGTCACCTTTTCATTTTCCATTGCCATTTGGGAAGAGCCACTAACAATATGGCGGAATTAATGGCTCTTGAGCAATGTTTAGAATTCCTGAAGTAGGATAATCTCCAAAATGTTATTGTCGAAGCTGATTTGGAGTTAATCATAAACTCAGTCAAGAGAATCAGCTGTGGCACGGAGCCGGAAAAAGTCTCAAAGCAATGGAGGCTGCTCTAGGTCTTTCAAAGGATTCAACTTCATCTCCGAGGCTTACATACAATGAGTTTTAACCATGTGAAATAAATTGGCGGACATCTTGGCCAATCAAGGAGTGCTCTGTACCAAAGCAGGGTCGCGCTGAGTTGGCCTGAGGTGCCTCTGAATAGATTAAAGGCACAATGTCACGACCAGGCGGATGAGGACATAATGGTGTTTCGAAACAAAGACACAGAGGTGGGGTCTAGTTGATTTGGATTCTTTATGCAATGTTTTTTCCGAAGTAAGAACATTTTGGGGATGCAGGTCACTGTCGGCCTCCCCAACCCTCGACAGTACGAACACAGAAGTTTCAAAGGGAATTTGCTGAGCAGACACTGTTCTGCAGATGGTCAATCGAACAGATGGATTTTCATATTACATTGGTTCATGCGCCCACGGAGATGGGATGATGCGTGGGGCCGAAAGTCCGACTTTCCTGGTAGCCTTAAAACCCCCATTTTCCTTTCTGTGGTAGAAATACTGCTCGCAGGGTGGTTTATCGTCCATCGCATGCCCTTCATGTGGGAAGCAGTTTTGCAGAGTTGGGAGCGATTCCACTCACCAAGAAAAACGTGGCATAGGAAGGGGAAGGAATATCGCCCTCATCGCATGGTAATTATCGGTGCATTAGGCTCGTGTGATATGCTCCTCGGCTGTCAGATCATGCAAGACAAATCTACGGTCAGGATCAAGCGAGCAGTTTGGTGGTTCCAGGATGGTTATTGTGTGGTTAATCGTCCGGTTACTAGGTATTGCGATATTATCCTCCCCTGTTGGATCTGGAAAAAAGGATCGACAATTAAGGATAATGGGGCTGATCCGGGGATGAATATCTTCCGGGCTTGTTTCGAGTCATGGTGGGAATCAATGGCTTTCACGCGCTCTACATGCTCGAGGGTTATCCCCCCATTTAGACCTGAAATCCTTTTAGTTTGGTCCCTAGTTCCTCATCGGGTCCGATTCTAAATTTTAATTGTGTGAATGTTTCCGACCCGATTTGAGCCTCGTTTGTCCAATCTCTGAGGGGAGATCGAACGGTCTCGGCATTGTCGGTATTTTGTGGATATTGTAATTTTTTTTTTTTTTTTTTGAGGGACCGTGGCTCAGTGTTTAAGCCTTTAGCTTGGTGCCCTCGGCAGTAAGCGAATGTTTTTCTTTGGCCCATAGCTCCTTTGGGACTATTGTATTTTATGTAAGTTGTTTTTAGATTTAATGAAATAGAAGGTACGACTCTTGCTTTAGCAAAAAAAGAAGTATGCAATATGGTTATGTACATACTAAAACAATCGAGAAGGAAATCAAACAACATATATTGAAAATGAGGGAAAGAGAGGCTTGGAATTATTATCAAAAACACCTTTAAGTTATAAAGGTTGTTGAGCTATGTTGGTATAACTATAAAACCTTTTATTACATATTCTATTTCATATTTAAATTGATTTATGAATTCGTCAATGTAAAAGGATTGATCCCACAACTATACATTTAAAGATCATGAGCATATTTGATGGGTCCAGCCCACCTTATCACACCACACACGGTTATTAACGCGTGAATAAAGAGAAGTTAATGATGGCCAACAGATTAGGTGCAAGGTTAATTCACCCGGCGGTTGATTGTAATGATGTAGATTTAGTCTTTGGAACCCGCACTTGTGATTGGTACCTTATACTCTAGTTGTTGGATAAGTGTCCTCCCTTGGGATTTTCGACCCCGCCTTGGTATGGGTGATCAAACCCTAGCGTAAGTCATTTGCATGCACATTCATTCAGTTTGTAAGCTCTGCATTCTTGGTAAGTCGTGGTTGTTTCTGTGCGAGGTTCTGCTATTATGTGCTCTGGTTCAGGGTTTGACCTGAAATCTTCCTTCCTTCGTCCGGTATGAAATGCTGTTACCACTGTAAATTCGGTCTCTGCTTTACCTGCACTTGTTCTGGTAGATTACTATGTGTTTGTAGCTTGCTGGTTAACGTAACTCTGCGCCTTCTTTGTATGTGGTGCCAATGTTGGTGGTTTTTCTAGTCGATGTGATTTTCTTCTGGCTTGAACTTTTCCAGGTAACAATTATTGGGTTCCTGGTCGTCTTTCCTCAGGTTCGAGCAGAATGTGGTTGCAGTTCTCTTCGGCTCCTTCAACATTGCAAGGGTAAGCTCTCTGGTTCTATGCTGTCAGTAGTTACCTCTTTTCCCTCAGTCGACTAATGTCTTTGCTCCTTCGCGAGCAGGGTAACCTTATTGAACTGCCATGACCACAGCTCGCCTCTGTCAGGTAAATTCTGGAACCGGTGTTATTATTCTGTGTACTCTCGCCTTACTTTGTTGTTCAGTTCTCACGAATTTTGATGAATGGCTGTTGTTGCAGGTATGACGACCTGGAGGGTTTCAAAACCTGGCTGTTCGAAACTCCAGCTAGACCTAGGTAGTGTCGTTCTTTATTCCTCTTGTTGTTTTCATTCAACGCCTTAGGTTTTGGGGTTATTGTAATCCCTGTTTCAGAACTTTGATGAGCCGTTGTCTGTAAGAAGTCCCGGCTGTTGGCTTGCACAATCGTTCTTGCTATTTGATAGCCGTAGACTGGCCTTAAGGTTTCTAGGCCCGCACTGTTTATTGTCCCAAATTTGTAATAAGTTTTGGCATGGACTGTATAATTGTTTGAACAGGGTTTTGGAACAATGTATGACTGAACAGAGATTTCTTGCACTTATTTTATAAATGAAATTATGAATTTTGTTCTTCAGGCATACCTGGGTACTCTGCTTGGTTTCCTGTTTGGCAATGCTTGCACCTTGTTTGTATATCTGATGCTCGAGGTATTTCGCTTGTTCTAGATTCTTCAGCGTTCATATGCTTGTTGATTCCAGGTCCATAGGACTTGTCTCTGCAACACGTTCTTGGGTTGTTTTTGCAACCTGTCTGGTCTCGTATGCTTGCTTGGACCAATGTAATTCAAAGTACATGTATGTAAATATTCCTGTAGGATAGAACAAAGACAGACTTGTACTGCAAATAGAAATCAATGTAATAACATATAAATAATTAAACAGTTATAGGACGCTGGAGAGAAATATCTGTGTGCTCAGAGATATATTTCTTTATTAGCTTCTCAAAAAGTCGAACCTTCCAATTGTGTTATGTTCCTCTTTTAAAATGATTGTCAGGAACTGTTTCCTTGGAACTGTTTTGTTTTTCCAACTGCTGTTGGTTACATCTGTTTAGTTCCAGAACTGTTATTGTCTTACAGTATTATTACGAAAATAAAACTAGTTGCTTATAACAATTGTCCTAATTAATTCTAATTCTTGACCTTCCTACTTACTATTCTTTATTAAAAAAAAAAAAAACAAACAAACAAACAAACAAACAAACAACAACAACAACAACAACAACCACATTGTTCACTCAGCAAATTCCTCCTCTATCCTCTTCAAAGACCAAATAGCCTTTCCTTTTGTCTTGACCTGTCAGCTAGATACTCCTGCATCAATATTTATCTTCCATGTGATATGTTTTAAATCTTAAAATGATAGGTATATTTTTTATCCAACAAACATGAAAATAAAATTCATATATATCTCATTTTTAATTAAAATTAAAATTTTAATTTAATTGGAATTATAATATTGAGAAATAGATGAATGAGTTAATGGATTTAAAACCATTGTAAATCAATGAATTTTAAGTTGTGGGGATTTTTTTTTTTTGAAATTTTTGATATTTCTATTATGTTATATGATGTGGAGTTTGAAAGTAATATTTTTATAGAATTTTGAAATGATATCAAATAAATTTATAAGTATTTTAGTTTCTAATTTTGAAATTAAAGACAATAGGTTGTTTTTTTTCATAGAAGTTGGTCTTTCCTCATTGATAGTATGGTTGTGTTTAGATACCTAATATACAAGCACAAGATAACTCTCATGAAAGATACATGGTCTTTGTAAGATTGCTTTAAACTCTAGTTTAAGCGACTTGGAACTTAAGAGAGAATGTCATAAAGATACTAAGTGATTAAATCATTAGGGAATAAAGGATGAAGTTATTGTATATAATATTGATATTATTAAAACACTATCATTTATCATTGTGCCTAGAGGCACTGTACAACCTAGTTCAAGGTAAATGTTGTAGTGACATGTAACAAGAGGTGTTAAATCAAAATAATAATAATAATAAAACAAAATATCAACTTAATTAAAAAAGCAATAAAAATAATAAATTGATTCAATTCAGTTTGTTATATTGTAGTTTTGTTTTTATTAATAAATTATAAACAAAAATTTAGAAAAAATAAATATGATATGCATATGACATCCAAATAAATTTAAATAATAATGATTCACATTCATAACCATAATATTTTAGAACATATACTTTAATATATATATATATATATATATATATATATATATATATCCAAAATCAAAAGACAAGCCACCCTACAATTACATGAAAAATGAGAAATTTGGATTGGTCCATCCTTGGGGGAATCCAACCAAATCAAAAAGAAAAATACAAGCTAACCTAAGATTGATAATGCGAATACATTTACTAACATCCTAGTCTTTGAGGCCAAGAATGATGACAATGTTTTTGGAATGTCCTTTCTCTCTTTTTTATTTATGAACACCGATCCATTCCGAGGAGTTTTCAGGAACAAATGAAAGGGAGACAATGGTCATATTTCATTGAGGCAATCCCATTTTTAGAGGGTTTGTAATCTCGGTTATTTCCTTATCACTATTCAAGTGATTTGATTCATGAAAACATTTGTTCCCACACATTGATGAGATGACACTGTGTGTGGCTAAGTTGACGCTCAAGAACTTGATTTGGTAGTAGAAATTTTTTGATGTTGCATATTGTTGCCTTGCTTGTGAATTAAAGAATTTATAAATCCTTTTGGGTTCCTAGGCTTTCCATCCTTGATTCCTTTTCTAAGCCTCTCGGGTGAAGAAAGCCATTGGGAATAAGGGCATGCATTTTGGAGATGGCCTAGATATTGACAGATATTGCATCAAAAAGTTGTGTTTTTTTATTGAGGAATCTTCGGCGAAAATCACATAGAAAAACTTTTGTCGACGCGTTTCGAACCAGCCAGTGTGGTTCATCGTTAGGACAAGTTGAATGAGCAGATCTCACTTAGCACATTAAATAGATAGGGCAGAGAATCCCATGACTTAATGGCTAACAACCAACAACTAGAATTGACTGGATAACGGCTAGTTTGACTCTGATAAAAGGTAAAATAATATTAATATATATAAATTTTTATTTAATTTATTATTATAATTAATTTTAATAAGAATTTTTTTTTGGTTATTGATATTAAAATTAAAATGTAAGGGACAATGCTAGAATAAGTAAATTAATATATATATATATATATATATATATATATATATATATCACTGTAAATATATTGATGAATATAAATTAAAATGAATTAAATTAAAAATTATGTAAAATAAATTAATTTCAAAAATAATAGTTAGTTATAAATACCAAAAATAGAGTAATAGTTAATTATATTTATTAAAATATATATTTTTATAAATATTCGCCAAAGAGTTAAAAAGAAATATTATAATATTAAAAATCAAAATAGTATAATAGTTTTAAATTACAAAATAGATTAATTCTAAAATTAATTTATGTAAAATAAAATTAATAGACAAAGAGTTTACTTCGAAAATATTAATTAGTTATAAATACCAAAAATAGAGTAAATTATATTTATTAAAATATCTATATTTTTATAAATATTTGCCAAAGAGTTAAAAAGAAATATTATAATATTAAAAATTAAAATAGTATATTAGTTTTAAAATATAAAATAGACTAATTTTAAAATTAATTTATGTAAATTAAAAATAAAATTAAAGACAAAGAGTTTACAAAAAAAACCAACAAATTAAAAACAACTAATAGTTTAAATTAATTAATTAATTCAAAATTAATATTAGTAAATTTATAATTAAATCAAGTTTAAATAAATAGACACAAGTTTAAAATAAATCAATAAATAATAATAATAATGATAAAGAAGCCAAAAATATATATAAAATAAATAAATAAAGCTAAAAATAAATAAATAAATAAATAGATAAAATAAAATAGAATAGAAATCACAAACTTAACAATAATTAAGGGAGGGAAAGAAAGAAAACAGCTAGGAGGAGAGCGTTGGGACCCAGCAACTACTAATCTTCCAGCCATCCTCTCTATTAAGATTGTTCGGCCTTTTTTCAATCTCAAGGGCTTCCCTAAATTTCCGGTGATGGAATTGGGACACTCTAGCAATCACACTAGCCTCCTCGATACAGACATGATGATTGGTTTTCTCCACATGTTCTGCTAACGCGGAAGATTTAGTTCTCATATGCTTGAGGTCCGCTGCGTGCTCACTAATCCTTTGATTAATGGAGCGACCAGTCTCACCAATATAGGGGGTCCCACAAGAACAAGGAATAATATAAACTCCTTTCATGTCCTTGGGGTCGATGGGATCCTTCACCGATCTTAGGGATTTACGAATGGTGTTAAGAGGTCTAAACGTTGCGGGGATATTATGCTTTTTAAGAACCCTCGCAATCTTATCCATGGTCCCCTGAACAAATGGAAGATGGACACCAGGAATCCGCTCTTTAGGCCCCCTTCTGGTTAACGAATTCTTAGCTGCTCTGAGGAAAGCCTTTTGTCCCAAGTGTCTGCTATAACCATTCTCGACAAAGACATTAAGGAGATGGGATTTCTCCTCCTCTAAGCTCTTTTCATCAGAGATTCTTAGGGCATGAGTTGCAAGGGTGTTGAGAACCCCCAAGTTGTGTTTTTGTAGTCTACCAGTTGCAAATAAACTCCATCATGCCAATTGATGAGGATTTGGTCAAGCAACCCTTTGCTAAGATTTGTTTCAATACATATATGAGAAAAGGTTATAATACCCCTTTCAAGTTTGTTTCTGTGTATCTTAAAAAAAGGATCAAATGGGTTACCCACCTCAACTAAGATATCTGAGTTTATTAAAGGAATGGGTGTATTAGGGAATCCTAATACAGATAAAAGTGGCCATAACTATCATGGAGTGAGAGTTAAATTTAAGAAACCATTATTGTAGAACTCAACATGGGCCAAGCCTAACTTTGATAAAAAAAAAATCTGATGATCCTCTATATTTTTGAAATATCCTTTGACCACAAAAAAATTTCTTATTTGAGGACCAGGTCCGATTCAACAATTCCTGAAAAGAAGATGTCGATTATCAAAACCCATTAAAACGACAGATAGTAACATGCCACTCAAAACCCATTAAAACGAGAGATAATAACATGCCACTCAATCCTATGCAGGAAATGATTGATTGGAATGAGTCACCTTAATAGTTGGAACATATTTTTGCTTATTCCACGATGAAGACTAGCCCTAATACACCTCTAAAGACCAATACTTTCAGCTACCCGAATCAAAATATTTTGCTTTTCTCAACCGCCATTGCGATTATAAAATGACAACGCATTTGGTGACTATACTTCCCTACTTAATAAAACCCAAAATATCCTGGTTTTCTGGAGAGGCATTATTGTAATATCTTGATTTTCTCAATAAGCATTATGATTATAGTATTACACCACAGTCGCTCACCAACTTTGTAAGTCAAAAGTACCTCGCAATATATTTTGGTTTTCTAAGACATCTACAGTTTAATACATATGGCATATTAAAATTGATGCTTATGCTTTCTTTTTGGCATATTAAGATTGTTGTTGCTTATGCTTTCTTTTTGGTTGAACAATGTTGTAGAAAATGACAAGTAAAATAATAAAAAGCTAATGAACAATCCTCTGAATATAATGGAGCACCATTAACGTGGAAGATGCAGAAATAATTGATGCCAACGAATAATGGCTTGCGCAAATTTATCGTTTACCCAAAATCTTAAATGACAGTGAACAGTTTATCGTTTAACCTTATTATTATTAGGTCATAAAAGTTCCAATTTAGTGCAATTAAGCTATAAAGAAATAGATGAAAATGAAATTCTGCCCTCCTCTAAAGATATTTTAAAAATACATGTTAACGTTCAAGAGAGACATTCTACACTATAATGGAGGGATGATGCAGAGGGATAATGTGTTTTGAGATTAAAACTTATAAAATAATATATTTTAATATTGGATTTAACATTATTTAGTATGAAGTTTTAAATATTATTATTCAATATTTAATGAAATATATATTATATTAATATAGATTTATTTTAATATTAATTTATTTGGTAGTTTATAAGGTTTAGAATAGATAGTGATAGAGTGTTTTATTAATATACTTGGTGGTGAAAATTTTGTTTGTTTCAAATTGACAAAAATATAGTCATGATCAAAACTTAGTACAATCTCTACTTTATTTTGATGGCTTAGATGCTCATGATTGGCAGCTACTCAAGTCATGCTCATGAGTCACACCTACTCCAACCACATACCTAACAAACAAGAAAAAAAAATATTGATATATTTTGTATTCAAATAAAGTATTTAAAATCAAAATTAAACTTCTATACATTTATAATTACATTAGTTATAAAATATGAGAAATAAGATTGAGAAAACGTAAAAGTATGAAATAAAGTATTAAAAAGAATCTAAGTTGTAAAGATTGAAAATTAAGAAAAATAACAAGAAGAGAAAGACCTAAAAAGATGATGAAAAATGGCTTATATTAATATAAAATATTTTATAATGTAATTTATAAGATATAAATTCTTTTATAACATAATTTATCTTATATTTGAGTTGATTTTTGAATTCTCAATTATTTTTTTCAATCATAAAATAAACACTTTAAGATAAAAAATATATCTTCCGTCCTTTTATATATATATATATATATATATATATTATAAATATAAATAAAATTGCTAATTTAAGTTTAATAAGAATTACAAGATTGAGAAAATGGAAAATGGAAATGTATTTTTATTTTGAAAATGATTGTAAATCGATGAAATTTTTAAATTAAATTATAATTATAAATAAAATTGTTAATTTAAGTTTAATAGGAATTATAAGATTGAGAAAATGGAAAATTAAAATGTATTTTGTTTTGAAAACCATTGTTAATCAATGAAATTTTTGTTGTGGGAAAAAGTATTTTTTTGAAACTCTTGTTATTCGTGTTATCTTATATGGCAACATCTATAGAGAATCATGAAGTAAGAGATTTAAGCAATTTTACAAGTACTTTTATTTTGTAATTTTTTAGAAGCAATATATCTTATCATATTCTCCTCATAGACGTGGGTCTCCCTCCATTGATAACATGGCTATGACAAAATACCTAATCAACAAGCACAAAACAACTCTCATAAAAGAAAATATTTTATAAGATTGCTTCAAACTCTAAACTAAATTACTTGAAATTTAAAAAAAAATTGTCATAAAAATACTAATTGTGCACTAAATATCTTACTATACATAATTTTGATAAAAAAACACTATCATTGATACTCTGGAAAAAAACTTTATTACATTTCATAACAGATAAAAATTAATTATGTAATTTCATTAATATCAACTTTCTTAATTTAACAAATTATTTAAATTTATTAAAAAAACAAACTTTTAAACATTAAAATAATATTTTAAAACAAACTATAAATAATCACCTTCATACTTATAATAAAAAACATTAGATAACCCTACTAATCATCCATTATATTTGGTTTCATCGTGGAGAATATAATAATTACAAACACCATTCTCCCCTCTTAACAAAAGTCGAAATATTTTGGTTGTCTCAACTGTCATTGAGATTATAATATGACAACGCATTTGGTAACCATTCTTCCCTACTTAATAGGATCCAAAATATCTTTATTTTGATTTTCTCAACCGCCATTATGATTTTAATATTTCAACACAGTCAATCACCCACTTTATAAGTCAAAAGTACTTCTCAATATATTTTAGTTTTTTGGTTTTCTATGATTTTAATATTTCAACACAGTCAATCACCCACTTTATAAGTCAAAAGTACCTCTCAATATATTTTGGTTTTTTGGTTTTCTTAGTGACTGACAGTATAACACCATTTGGCAAATTAAAATTTGTTGCTTATATTTTCTCTTTGGTTCAACGATGTTGTAGAACCCACTGACAGACCAGAAAAGAAAAAGCAGAAGAAATTATGAGCCATCCTTTGGACATAATGGACCGCCATTAATGTGGAATATGCGGAAATAATTGATGCAAATGAATAATGAAATGATCAAGTAAAGGTGGAAAACAAGAATATGGAGAAGTGAGAAAAGCAAAGGTAAATGCCGATTCCCATATGACATCCAATTCCAAGATGTATGCTGCAGAAAAGTAAGCTGAAAAAGGTGGAGGGCACTATATATATATAAGATAAATGCGTTGAATTGTTGAACGGGTTGCGCCAATTTCAAAGTCTGCACGGTAAGTGATGAATGGATGGAGGAGCAACACGCGAATGGGCACATTACCAATGATGCTTAGCTGTCAGCAAAAAAGCAGCAACAAAGTTAGCGTGCCAGCGCCGCTAAGATATTGGAATTGGATGTTCATGGGCAACCAGAAAGATCGTTGGGACCCGTTTCCAGACGTTCCCTTCCGACCCACCGCATATGAAAAGTTATGCAAATTATACAAGCGTCCATGTCAGACCATCTCATTCTTATGTTGGGGCTCAATTCGTTTTTCTCATTCGGATATGCCTTAAATCAAGGCATCTTCCTTGGCTAACACCAACTTAAAATATTCTATAAGTTATCTTTTCATTAATAATTCGTATTCATTCAAACAATATCTCAATTTATTACATTCCCATAAAGAATCACATTCACATAAAATATTTAAGATTTATAACAAGACTGAAGATGGAGACAACACATCCAATTGATAAAGGAGTTCACTTACATGGTCTATATCTCTTAATCCGCTTCAATCCCTGAACTAACTTTATTGGTATGTCTCTTAATCCGCTTCAATCCATGAACTAACTTTATTGGTCCTTTTTTAAAAGAGGGTTTTTCCTTTTTATAAAAACAGTGGAATATTCACATGCAACCCTACAACATGCTTTCTCTTTATAAAGGACTAATGAATCTATGAGCAAGACTATGATTTTCTAAAGGAAAAATGAATTCATGAGTAAGCCTACAACTTGCTTACTCTCTTTTACAAAGGGTTAATGAATCCCAGTCAATTCATTTCAGAACTATTTTTACAAAGGGTTAATGAATCCAAGCCAATTCATTTCAGAACTATTTCATCATACTATGGAAAAAATAACTATCAAGATCCCTTTAATTAGGATATGGGCACCATTTAAGGGATTGGTTTAAAGAGCGTCTAAGCTCTAAATTTTAGTCATACTACTTTATCTTTTCACCATTTTTCCCAACCATCAATAAACCATATCTTTCACATATGAAGTCCCCCTAACCTCATTCAAATTGCATCAAACTCTCTCTATAGTACCTTCATAACGTATAGAAATCTTCTTAAATTTATTTGAAGTGATCTCCAAGAAAAAAGAGCCCTAAATCTTGTCACTTCAAATATATACAAGAACCTCACAACAAATCCCATAAGTTTATATTATAATGTTGCGCAACTTTTTACTAAAAAATAGAGTTCATATCTTAGCAAAAGAGATTCCAAAATTCCAAATTTAACTTAATACTCACTTTTCATTTTAAAAATCATTTTTAGACATATCTACCTTTGTATATAGGTATATTTAGATATTTCGAATATTAATAGTATATTATAATTTATCCTGCAATCCATAAACATAAAAAAGATACACTAAATCGATTTCACAAGCCAACCTACAATGTATCCACAAGATAATTGATAGTTATTCCATTGGTGCATTGATTTATCGCCATCTAATTGTGTTCAATCAAGACTAACTAATTTTCATCTTTAAACAATTGAGTTGCAAGAGCCTTTACAAATTTTATGTTTCCAACTCCAATGGCCCCCAAGAATAGGAAGGATCTAGTCAATTGTTTAGGTCTTCCAAGTCCAACCTATTAACACAACTTGAACAACCACTTGAACTGCTTCATATTTTCCATGAATTCATTCATGTAACCTATCCTCTAGACCTATTAATTGCTCCTTTTCATTCTAACCAACTCTTGTAACAAGAATACCAATCCAATGACTCACACCATACATTCATGACATAATTATATATCCAAAAAATAAAACACTATATTTATCATTGTTGGTCAACATAAAATTTTCAATTCATATTCAATCAAAAGTATATAGATACTTAAAATCAAGACATTTAATATGCCTCGACAATTTTCTTAGGTCCCACACTTTATGTTAACATAATATTTTCTCCCATCTCAACTTTATGTCTAACAATTACAACTTCTATTTCTTGAACAACCCCATACTGAATATTAGTAGCTCATGCCAAATCCATCCTACTCTTTGCTTCTTGTAGGGAATAATAATTCCTCATGTTTTTTCTTCAGTCATCGGAGTTCATCTTCTATCTCTTTTCCTTTTTTTTTATATTTCATTTTCAATGGTTGCAACTTTTCTCTCATATCATTGAGCTTCTTGTGAACCTATCAAATTAGAAGAGAAAAATAATTGAGGTTTCCTACAACTTATGAAATTAAGGGTTTTCACTAACCAACAACTTTCACAATGTTAAACAACAATGGAAATTCTTACAACTTATGAAATTAAGGCTTCTCACATACCAACAATTTTCACATTGTCAAACGACAATGAACGTCACCCCTACATACACACACATATTTACATCAAAGCATCCTCATCATAATAAAAAGGCCTACATCCTTATCGTCAAGACAACCAAGAAAATGCAATAAAGTTATCTCTTAGTAACAACCTCAACCAAATGAATTTTACTAGGTTTGACTTCCTCCTTTTCAAGCACATGTAACTCAACTTCTAGTTGAATCCTTTTCCTTCCAAGGGCATCAATTTCGTTTGGTTGACTATTTAGTTGACCTCTTGTTTGGGAAAACAAGGTATTCCATACATAATAAACACCTTCAATAGCCACTCACACAACCATACCAAAAATCATAATTCCAATATTTTTACGTGGTTAAAACCCTCTAAGAGGTAAATAGTCCACAACCCTAGCCAACGTGGCCACTTGGAAAAATGTTTAATGCAAAAGAAAAATGTTTACATAGGAGAGCTCTCACAATTGATCATTAGTCATGACTCTCCATGCTCTTTAAATAGAGATCATGGACCAATCAGGTGTTAAGTCATTGATCAATAACCATTAGTATAGAGGAGTATATGAGATCACTCCATGCCTAGAACATATTGTGACTATCAAATTACAATGCAGCTAATGCATATCACGGAAACACACTAAGAAACACATGTTTACCTAATACATTCTTTAGACCAAGTTAAACTTAACTAACTCCTATGTGTCTAAAATTCCTGAAACCCCCCCTTAAGCCCAACCTAGGATAGGATTGAAGGATTTACAAAGGTGACTCAATAGGAGAAGGAAGGAGGAATTAGTGCCTATCCCCCATAATGACAATTTCTTAAACTCCTAACATAGATCGAAGTTTAGAAAAAATTGCTTCTATTAGAGAAGTTGTGAAAATGTTTCCATATTGGTCATCTATAGGGAAAAGGAGCACTTCAATAACTCAATTGTGATGAGTTTTTTGATGAAGTGCTTTTGTATACTTAACAACCTTGATGGAACTTTGATTGTCGTACGAGAGGGTGGTTGGATGTTGCTACTAGAATCCAAGCTATGAAAGGATTTGAAGAAGCTACACGTTCTTATTAAATTTCATTAATGACTTCTCCATATGCACATGGGTTTACTTCTTAAACTTACGTGTGCAGTTTTCAGCTTCTTCTTGGCCTACAAGGCCCTTATAGAAAAACAATATATACATCAATTAAAAAGGTTAAGAATAGATAAAGGAGGTGAATATGTAAACAACAAATTCACAACTTATTTCACTGCACAGGGCATTAAAATACTACACATTATTCCATATACACCACAACAAAATAGTGTTGTTGAAAGAAAGAATTGTACATTGAAGGAAATGACTAATTGTATGATTCAATCTAAGGGATTAAATTTTTATTATAAAGAGGAAGCAATGACTTGTGCAAATTACATAGTAAATCACACTCTCACAAAAGATTTTAAAAAAAATCTTCAAGGTGAACCATTCTTTTCTACTTATCAAATTTTATTGCTCATGATGAAACAATGACCATGAAGTTAGATACTTCAGGCATGCAACCTAAATTGGATTCCCCATTCACCAAGTTTGATTAGTACTTCATTTCTTGTATGGTAATTCAAAATACCACTTATATGCAATAGACCAGTGGAAGTCATGAGTTTCTCTTCTGAGTGTATTAACAAATATATTCATAATAAAACTCCTCCTTTCTATTTTCCTTCTTTTATTGTGTTAGCCTTGAGGTACTTAGTAGCAATAAACTCTTAATGTCCACTTAACAAGGAAAGTGATATTGAATGTTACTAAATCCATTAACCACTTGATGTATCATTCCATAATGTCATATTAATAACAACTACTTTCCCTACATAACAACTATATGATCCATTTACTGATAACCCATGCTATATTGAATGCTAAGATCAATTGAAATGTGTGAAGGATGCCATGACAGTTAGTATTTAATTAAATTTGGAAGTGGTTTTTTGTACTAATTTTATTAGAAAGAAGACTATGTATGAAATAATATGGAAGTCAAGTTGTCAGGTTCAAGATGTTGGGATCAAGAAAACATGTAATGTTTGAGCATGGTTTAGGTTATCTTGCTATCACAACCCTTGGAAAAATAAAATGTATGGAAGTGGGGCTTTAGATGAGGATAAGTGAATAGAGTGGTAATGCATCCCACCATCCTGCCATTTAGACTAAGCAAAAATGGTATGGAAATTTTCTCAAGAGAGGTGTTTGACACTATGGACCCAATAAAATCATGGTATTGCAAGGTTGCTTAAATAGATTTATAAAATATGTGGAAACATAGAAAATTTAAGAGGATTTACTATTGATAAAAAAATTTGATCAAATTTTGTCTCCAATTACAATACAATGGCTCCTTGTGGATTATTGAGAACACCAAAATAAGACCAACTACCATTTATTGGGTGATCTACGTGGCTCTAGACACGCTCATAATTCAACAGTGGCTTTGGATAAACTCAAAAATCAAAGTCCTTAGATTGAAGTGAAAACATGACCATATCATAGTGTTCGTCACCCTGATTCCAACGGTGTGAACGACACTTAAATCCGAGTTCGTATGCTCAAGTTATAGCTAGTCAAAGTTCTAGTCAAACTTGTCCAAGTTGCAGTCACCTACGAGGAAACAATTTGGTAGAAACACGATGCATGGAATCCGGCCACTGAAAAGGGAAAATTTGTTGAATCATTAATTTGTCTAATATCCCTTATTTTTTAGCCGAAAAATTTGAATATATATATATATATATATATATATATATATATATATATATATATATATATATATATATATATATCTATATCTATATATATATATCACTTAGGACGTGACTGGTCATAAGTCTCACCGAGAGGAAGGCTTTGAAAATGTTGAGTGAGGGAGGAGCGATGGAGGCGGTTCACGGAGTCAGGGTTTCAGAAGTTTTGATCTGCGCCGCCGCGGCCATTGCAGATCTGCGCTGTTTTGGAACAAATGGAAGCTGGATCGTTGACGGCCCAAAGCATGATGCCTCTCTCTAGTACTGGGCCGGATTGCTGCATCCAAAGAACAAAGGAAAGCTGCCCGAGACCAGCGATCAGCATATTTTTTCTACCCTAGAGCCCAGAACCTATCCAGGTGCTAGTTTTTGTTTTTGCAGAGATCTGCTAGCAGCCGCAGATGGTCCAACGATTCTTGCATGGGCCGAAGGCAAACCAGGGTATGGAGTCACGGTAGGAGCTGACCCTTACGACGCTGGAAAGGAATACTCTGTGAAACGGCGCAGACAATCGACCCAAACATCTCCAGATCAACGCGGCAGTGTAACGGTGGAGATTGCAGTCTCAAGGATCTATGCGTTTTGTCAAAATGACATACTGCTCTTAGAGACTAGGACGTGCCAGGCACAGATCGCATGGAGCAAAGGCAAGAGGGTTTTACAGGCTGCAGATTTGCGCCCTTTTTCAGATCCGGGTTTATTTGTTGCAGATCTCGTTGAGAATGCATCTTGCCGCCCAGATCGAGCATTTTTCTCCCTGATCCACGGCAAGGAGCTGAGATTTAGTCGTGGGATCTTAGCCCTGAAGCTTGAGATCCCCCCTGCGCAGGAAGGGTTTGGGGAACTTCAAGGCTATGACCTGGAAACGAGAAATAGCCTCATTAGGATCTCTGATCTAGGGTACGGCTCACCAGATTGGGTCGAATACTACAAAATAGGAGTGGATCTATCAGATCCGGCCAGATCCAGACAGAAGCAAAACAAAAATTGGCCAGATCCAGAACACAAAGCAGACACAACGGATCTGAAGCAAATTTTTATCAGATCAATAGAAGGCAGACACATTTGTGTGCAGATCTGGGACCGGATGAGTGTCTTGGAGCTTAAAAAAGAGATCCAGGAAAAAATAGGGATTCCAGCTGCATTACAAATCCTAATTTTTTCTGGGTACTGCTTGCAGGACCAACTCACACTCCAGCATTACAGGGTGGCAAAGGACTCAACTATTACCCTCAATCATCGACTGCGAGGCGGATCTAAGGGAGCTACCTCAAAACCTACAGGTACCTACCGCGATGCAGCCAAAGGGAAAGAATCCCCAAAGGTGAAAGAAGCTACAACTGATAATGCACCCCCAGGGCAGTACATTGTGGATCAAGCGCCAGAAAGCCCATCCATCTCGCTGGATTTACCAGAGGTAGAATACATATTCTCAGATCTACAGAAAAACGCTGTTATTTGTAGATTTAACGGCTTCTGGCCTAGAACTGATGCCTTGTACAAATGGATCTACACGGTCTGGACAAAAAATTGTCAAATAAAACTATGCTCTAAGGGTTTTTTCATAGTAACTTTTCTTGCAAAAGAAGACAAGGAAAAAATACTCAATGAAAGGCCATGGTTCTGGGGCAATGCGGGATTGTTTATTACCCCATGGTTCCTAGAGTTTGATGCCAATACCATGGTGGTATCAAGGATGCCAGTATGGGTAAGGCTGCATAATCTTCCGATACATTTTTGGCACTACAAGGCCTTACTAGCTATAGGGAATGCCCTTGGAAGAATGTTAAAGATTGATTCAGAGAGACACATAAAAGGAATCTTTACTTTTGCCAGGATATGTGTCGAGGTAGATCTTAGCCAAGGACTACCTGATAGCATCATTCTAAATTTCAACAATTCACAGTGGAAACAAACTCTGGATTATGAGAATACAGCGTTCAGATGCAGGGGATGTCAACAAATAGGTCACCTGTTTAATGCATGCAAAAGTCAAAACAAGAGCAAGTCGCAACAAAGGAAGCCAAAAGGATGGCAGAACATTGATGACGTCGTAAAGAAGAGAGCAGCAGAAATGAAAGCCTCACAGAGAAAAGAAGACGAAGAAACAGAAGCAGAAGAAGATGATACCACTATAGAGGAAGATGAAACAGAGAACCAGAAGGAAAACACATCAGACAACAAGGCTTCACAGGTTCAGATGACAAGCGTGGACCAAAGCATGGGAGGCACCAAACGGTATCATCACTCAGACACTTCAGACTCAGACAAAGAAACAGGCCCTCAGAATGCTGAAAAACAGATAGTCATTGCCTCGATCGAGCCCACTCAAGGAGAGTGGCGTAAGGTCGAAAAGAAGAAGGGGAGGAAAACTTGAAATTTCTATTCTTTTCTTTTCTCTTCTCTTCTCTGTTCTTATTCTTTGTGCACGTCTATGTTGGGTGTGAAAGCACTCGTGCCCAGGTGGCATCTTACGGAATGCTTCATTGCATCTGCTAGTGTAACTTTTCATTAAATTTTTTAATAAAAGGTTACCGTTTTTTTCCTTGGAAAAAAAAATATATATATATATATATATCTATATATATATATATATATATATATATATATATATATCTCTCTCTCTCTCTCTCTCTATATATATATATATATATATATATATATATATATATATATATATATATAGATATCTATATATATATATATATATATAGATAGATAGATATATATTTGGTGGCGTGTTGGCAACCACGCCAACCCCAAAAATCCAAATGGTATTATATATATAAAAAAAAACATTGGATTGGGTAGGCAGACCATCCCCGGTGGACCCGCCCAACCCTGAGCCATATTACACCATATATATTTTAAAACATATATCGGGTGGGCAAGCCACTGTTTGATGGACCCACCTGACCCAACACTTGTTTACATCATATATGGGTGATGGGATCGGCAGGAATCGAACCCGCCCGACCCACTTGGGCTAGCCCGCCAAAACAGGTGGTCTCGCATATCAATTAAACTATGTTACAAACCTTCAAACCGTCGCTCTTATATTATATGTAACCATTGTATAAAATTGGGTTGGGAGGGTTTTGAACCCGACCCACCCCCACATTATCCACAAACTTGACCATTGGGCCAATGACCCATGCCTTGGTAAGTCCGCCCATTCACTTACATAGGACCTTAACTCATTTACTCAGAAGAGACCGACGGACCAGTAGAGGAGTGGTGGAACCGAGCACGAGGGCAAAGCGAAACCTTATCATGGATGTTGAGGTGGAACTATGCTGACATGTTTTTTGAGATGGAATATTCCACAAGAATATTCTCTGATGCAGTAAGGAATCTAAAAGATTCCCTAGAGTGTGATTTTCCACAGTGATAGAAACGTTGCAACTTTATACTCAAAAGAACTAGAATTTCACAAGGAACGTGATGGTGTGGTCCATTTCTCCATTTGAGCAGCAAAAATTCAAGCATCAAGGAGCAAGGAATCTTTGCAGAATCTTGTGGAATCTAAAAGATTCCCTTAGAGGTTGATTTTTGACAAAGGCAGAATGATGCCAACTTTATAGTCATTTTTCACAGAATTTGGTAGGGAGTGCTGTGGTGCACTCAGAATCTTCATCCGAGCAACGAATTTTTTGGCCATCTTCAGGAAGGAATCTTTGGAGAATCTTCAAGATTCCTGAGGGTCCAAAATTTGATGGTGTCAGAAAGGGGCAAAGTTTATAGTCGTTTGACATGATTTCGCACCATGAATTCAGCAGTGATGTCCGTTTTAGTAGCTGAGCTTTGCATGTTTTGGCCATATTCGAAAGTGGAGGTATATGATGCAATTATGTCATGTTTTTTCTTGTGATTTACTGAGATGATGTTTTTGTTGTTGAGATCCTCGATTACCAATATGTTGAGGGATACTTGTATGCCACATCATGTGAGATTTTATTAGCTTGTCATACTGAAGGAGGGTCCATTTGAGTGAGAGTTCCTATAGGGAGAACATCTCATGGAGAGACATGCCACTATGGTTGAGGAAATTTATCCTTGTAATGACAAAGAATGTACTATGTACTCATCATCATCTTGCAACATTTAATGAAGCAACCTCCCTACTCTTGACACTAGGGCCCAAAGACATAACCCACATTGGGTGAACTCCATTATCAATGAGTGTGTGCTTTGATTTGATGGTTGTCATTATGTTTCATCTTCTTTACAGTATGCACATGTGGCTTTTCATACTCCTTTATATGCAATTCTGCTAACATCACAAAAGTAAAAGATCTTGGCTAATTCCTGTAGCTGACGAGATCCAGATCATTGGGAAATGGATTCAAATAAAGGGAACTATAATATGTTAAAAGGGTGGGTTTATACATAGGAATAAAAATGATAAGAATGTACAAGGGTGATATGAGATTTTTCTCACAAAAATAAATGTGTAATATGCTTCCCATTTACAAGCAACTTTTTGAATATTCCATCCATGTCTTTGAGTAAGTAAGAAGTGAAGCCATAGACTTTATCGATTGAAATAGTCCCATCCAAAGGCCTTCAAACTTTGTATGAAGGGATTTATTTTCCTATTCGTTGTTCCTAAGTAGTACTAAATAAACTTTGTAAAATCCTTCAATGATGTGCTTCGATCATAATGTCATTTGATTGCATCTTTCCTCTTCTGTATGGAATCCATAGCTTGTGTTCTTTGTTCTTCTAATTTCATCAATTGATAATAGCATGGATAAAAAAGATCTACTTCTTCATCTTCGATTTCATAATAATATCTAGAGCATTTAATTTCAGATGTTTTAGGAACGTTAGCCTCTTTTCCAAATACCAAAGTATAAGGTGAATATCTTGTGTTTATTTTAAGAGTCATTCTACTTTCCAAAAGTATCTACTATCTTCTTGTGCGAATCTCTTTGATTGTCAAAGATGATTTTCCTTAGGATTTGAATCAGTGTTTTTTTTTGCTCAACTAATCTATTTCCTTGTGGGCAATAATTAGATGATTGCCCAATCAATATGCCAAATTCTCCACAAGATTTTGTAAATTTTGATCCTATTAAAATATAACCATTATTTGTTATAAATTTATTAAGGACACCAAACATAGACAATTTATTGTCCTTCCATAATTGAATTACTTATTTTAAACCAACAGTCTTCAATTCTACAACTTTAAGCCATTGTAACATTCCCAACCACCTCTTAGCCAAAGCTACCACAATCCTACTGCTCATGATGATAAAATTCAATTACGAAATTAAATCGGTTGCGAAAGCTAACAAATTTTAATTCAGCCATGGGATTCCTAACATATTTTCAATGTACATGCATGCATTGCTAATGCCCAAGATGCAATATTTTAACACATACAATTTATAATTTCAACATTTCACAATGGAAAAAATAATTAATTAACCACATATATTTGCATAAAATTAGCATTAGTAGCACCTCCTTATCCAACAGTTATAAATTCATGCACATCAAATAGTTACTGCGAAGGAAATACACAAAATTATAAACATTATATTAGAAAACCCATAAATTGGTGTTTCAATTACAAATTCATAAACTTCTACAACATCAAATATGGACATCATAAATATATAAAACAGTACAACAATTAACATGATTACTTATCTGACATAAGGTGGGCAACTGGCTATGGGCTCTCCACTTTCCACCCTTTCATAGATGTTTTGGTTCATCAAGCTTAACCACCAGTCATCCCCGATCTGGGGAGACAACTCCAAAAGCAATGGTAAACCAACAATAACAATGTCTCCATGGCCAAGGCACCAACCCAACAACCATGACTACAACCTTTGTGCTCTGCTTCCCCAAACCTGCTCCCAAGTGACACACCCTTCTCCAGGACCTACTAGCCCCTCAACAATTCCCACCTTCCAGGGTGCCTTACAGCCAGCCTGGAAACTCTCAGCAACATGGCTCCAAGAGCTCATGCTGCTTCTAGGGCTTCCAGGAACCCTTCTAGGCCATAACTGGCTCGGTCAGTTCCAAAACCCAAGTGGTGCACCCTTCTTTGGGACCTTCCAGTCCCTTTGCAATTCGCACCTTCTAAGGCTCACCAACCAATCACTAGTACTCTAGTTGGTTCCAGATTCCTAGCACATGACTCACCAACAAAAATTCCCAATCAGTTCCAGAACCCCTTGTCAGGTTCACCCACAGGTTCATAACTGAATCCACTATCCAATTGAGTACTTGCATGAATGTGTGTGTCACCAAATGATGGAATAATCAATGGATAATGAAGATGGATGAAGGTATGAATGAGATGACTGAATGAATGCCTTCACATGAAACACCTTTATATATGCATGGCTACTCTTCGCCATGTGGTACCTCCCTGAAGCCACATGGCCCCCCAAGTGCCTTTCCCCCAATACTAAACAAAACCACTCATTATATGCCACTATGGAGTTGCACTCCCCCCATACTCTTTCCATGGAGTGGGTTTCGTAGCCAACCCTTGCTTTATTAATATACAAATCTGTACAAACTTTACAACATTTACAATCTTGGCCCTTCAACCATTTTACCAAAACAACATATATGTCCCTAGGAAATCTAGCCCCAAAATCCATACACATATACATAGGCACACAAGCCTACAAAAATGACTCCAATTGGCCAACCTAATATCAAGGTACATATATTTACATCATTTTTACATCGTAAACTAGTAGGGGTATTATATTCCTCCCCCCTTATTTTATGTGTTATCCTTAGTGCCACACACACACACACACATATACATCAGTAAAAAAGATGAGGGCACTCCTCCCTCATTACATTTTGCAACTCCCATGTAGCCTCATTAGGATCAAGCAGGGTCCATTGTACCTTTACCATGATGACGACTCGATTCCTAAGTCTAAAATATGTATAAGATAAACCCGAAAAGCACCTTCTGGTTCCACCTTAATCATATGCTAATCAATAACATGATCAATACTAGGAATATACATTTTAAGTAGAGATACCTGGAATACATCATGAACATGAAAATATGAAGGTTCTGTAAGTCTACATGCAACTGGTCTAATCCTCTTGAGAATCTCAAATGTTCTACAATAACTTGCCACCAATTTGGCACAACTACCTGACTTCACTTAGCTCTTTCATGGTTTGACCTTCAAAAACACATGATCCCCAATTTTAAATTCTTGATGAATTCTATGCCTATTTGCATAACTTTTCTACCTGTCCTAGGTAGCTTTAAAATTTTGCCTAATTTTCACAACTTTCTCTTCCATATATCTGAGCAATTCTAGACCAACCATGACTCGGTCCACCAGATTGCTCCAACTCACAGGAGTATAGCATTCTACCATACAATGCCTCAAAAAAATTCATTTTTAATGAATTTTGATACCTGTTATTATACACAAATTATATTAAATTTAGATATTCTTCCCATCTGGATGGTTTATCCATCACATACATCCTTAACATATCCTCAATCACTTGGAAACACGCTTAGTCTATCCATTAGAATGAGAGTGATATGCAATATTTAAATTGAAATTTGTACCAAACCCTTTAAATAGTCCCATCTAAAAATTAGATGTAAACTTCAGATCTCTATCTGAAATAATTGCCCGAGGCACACCATGTAACCTGACAACTTCCCTCATAAAAGTATCGGCTATGTTAACCACTTTATAAGTCAATCTTACTGGAATAAAATGGTTTTCTTTGGTAAGATTATCAACCACCACCATAATCACATCATGCCCTTTTTATGTTCTGGGAAATTTAGTAATAAATTCCATCGATACACATCCCGCTTCCATTCCTAAATGAGTATGGGATGTAACAAGGTTGTTGAGTGCTTATTCTCATCTTGGAATCGTTGACACTCTAAACATTCTGCTATGTAATTTTCCACATCGTTCTTTAATCCATGCCAAGAATATTGTTTTTGATTGTTGTAATAGTTTTCTGATAAACTGAGTGTCCTGCATAAGGTACCCTGTGAATCTCTTTCAGAATCAATTCCTTCACCTCCTATACATTTGGCACATATATACAACTTCAATAAATAATAATTCGATTTTACCCAAGTCCATAATCCATATATTTCAGTTGCTTTTCCTCTTCATGCAAACTATTCTTGATGTCCAAATACAATTGATCTAAGTTCCCAACTTCCAAGATTTTGGTTACCATATTTGTCTTACAGGCACTTATTGCAAAGGCATGCATCAAATGCACTCTCTAGCGAAGAGAATATGCCACCCTATTCTCCTTCCATTTAATATACTTAATCTCAAAATCATATTCTGCTAAAAACTCTAGCCACCTGATCTTCGATGTATTCAAATTCGACTATTCAAACAAATGTTGCAAACCATAGTGATCAATCTGCGATTCAAATATTTGGCCCATGAGATAGTGTCTCCACATCTTAAGAGCGTGAATGATAACTACCAATTCTAGATCATGTGCAACGTAATTCTTTTCATGTTCTTCCAATTTCCTGGACTCATAACACACTACATGCCCATTTTGCATAAGCACTCTCCCCAAACCTTCCTTGCATGCATTAGTGCATACTAGAAATTCTTCATTCGAGTCCACAATCTTCAATACTAGAGCACTTTTTAACATAATCTTCAAGTGCTAAAAGGCTCCATCACACTTAGAGGTTCACTTGAATTTAACACCCTTCCTCTATAATGAAGTGATAGCGTAAGCAATCTTGGAAAATCCCTCAATAAATCTCCTATAATACCAAATAGACCCATAAAAGACTTAAGTTACGAAATATTTTTCAGTGCCAGCCATTCCTCGATGGGCCCTAATATTTTTTGGGTCCACATCTATCCCCTCTTCTGAAATAATGTGGCCCAAATAATGGAATTACTTCTAATAAAGAAAACATTTACTGATTTTAGCGTATAAATGATGTTCCTTGAGAACCTGCAAAACTAAACTTATATGTGGCTCGTGCTTCTCCTCGGACTTATAATATACCAAGATATCATCCAAAAACACAATGATGAATTTATCTAAATATTCTCTGAAAACACAATTGATTAAACACATAAAAACACTTGGTGCATTGATTAAGATGAAAGGCACCACCATGAACTCATAATTTCCATAGGGAATTTCAAAAAGTCACCTTGATAATATCTTCTTCCTTAATTCATAACTTGTGATATCTTGATCTCAAGTCAATTTTGGAAAACACCGTGTCTCCCTGAAGCTAAAAAATATCATTTATTATCGATAATGGATATTCTTAATAGTCATTTTTTCTATGTGTTGGAAATCCACACATAACCACAATTTTCCATCCTTTTTCTGAACAAACAATACTGGAGCACCCCATGGTGATACACTTGGTCATATGTACCCCATATTTAATAATTTCACCAATTGCATTTGCAATTTCACGAGCTCTGGACTACTCATTTTGTAAGATGTTTTAGAAACCATAGCAGATTCAAGTACCAGATCGATAGAGAAATCTATATTCCTTCTTGGAGGTAAACTTTGGATCTTCGCAAACACATCAACATACTCTTGCAATATCGGATACTACTCCAAATTGATTTGTTGATCCCTATTGGGTTCCTCTAAATGGACTATCAGAATCTAAAAACCTTTCCTAAAAGTATTCCTTAGTTGTGGGGCTAATATCTCTCTAATAGATATCGGTCTAGGAACTCCCTGAACCTACCTCTATTGACCTTCATCACCCATTAACATAAAAGACTTACTATAGTAGCTCAAAACCACATGATGCTTCTCTAGCCATTCCATTTCGATCAAGTAATTGTAAGATTCCAATGAGATTGTATTCAAATAAATCTTGGTATTCAACCCATTCATATCAATTAAACACTCATTCACAATTTCGATAAGTTTCCCTTTTAGCCCAATAGCTAATTGAACCAAACTTTGCCTTATGGTGCTTAGATTTCTTCAAATTAAATTGGTCTACCAATTTTGGATCATTGTAACTATGAATAGCTCCTAAATCAATTAAAATGGTAATAGGTTTACTATTTAACTTACCTCTAACTTCGATCATATGTGTTTGGTGCTCATCCTGATTATTATCCAATGTAGCATAAATCCTAGGCATACTTTAGCCTACATCCTCTATTATACCAAATGCCTGTATAATATGCATAATCTTCTGACTCCAATCCTTATGAGGGCAGTCCCTATACTTATGTCTTCCCTCACAACCCCAACACTTCATAGGTTGATACTAAGGATTCTTGTTCTAGAAATTACTACCTTTAGACTCAACAAAAGCTGGAGTTGAGTGTTGCCTCACTTAGGACCCATTCTTAAGAGACGAGGGCCTTAATCCCTTCTTCCTTTTCTCCATGAAGCTTTTCTTCTTATTGTCCCAAGCCCTCTGTAAAAATGATTTATTCTTATTCTGCTCATATAATTATTCATCCTTTCTCATAGCTACATCTAAATTCTTGGGCTGATTGTACTTCAGCTTGGCTACATAGAATGAAGGTAATCCACTAATATACCTTTGAATTTTGACCTTTTCATCCCAACTAATTTCCACATATCTTAACAACTTTGTGAACTTTTGGTCATATTCTTCCATAGTCATGTTCCCCAATTTAAGTTTGAAGAAATCTTGCATTTTCTTCTCATAATAATGCTCAGACAAGTATTTCCATTGGAAATACTCCTTAAACTTCCACCATGTTAGTGTTTTCTCATCTAAATACTTGACTTCCTTAAGATTTTCCCACCATAGTTTAGCCTTTCCCTTAGGTGGTAGATGGAAATTCAGGTAGATGTAAAAACTTTCACATTTCCAACAACAAGGCCTCGACTTATTCCCCCTTCTTATGCTCTTTGTTGAAGGTTGGAGGTCTAATCTTCTGAAATTTCCATTGGATGTTGTCCCTATCATAATTACATTTCCTAGACCATCTATCCGGTGACACACTAGGGCTTCTGTTTGATCCTGAGGTAGTGTATGGCCTCTTTTGTTTCCTCCTTTATGCATACCAATACTGTTTGTCATCACCCTTACTTTGCCTTGAACTGCCAAAACCCTTTTCACCAAAACTATTTTGTCTTTTGAGATTGTTTGGATTCTTATTGCTAGTCTAATTCCCACTAAATTATATTTAGGATTTGTAGAATATGGGCGTTGAGTTGTTGTTTCTCTCTCACCAACCTGTCAGTGTCAAATTTGAAACTGAGAACCTCCAGCTTGAGGCTTCTCATAGTCTCCTCCAAGTATATATTCTTCATCCTTTTCATTTTGTGACCATTTGATTCGATCCTAGCATCCCCCACACTGACATGTACTACCCCGAATTCCTCTTTAGGACTGTTAAAGCCTAACATATCTTTTGCTTCTTCATTCCTCGTGATATCCTTTTCCTTTCAAACATATACACCATTTTTAGAGAAATTCTTCAAATGTTTTCCCAATTCTGAATTTTATAGCTACCAACGTTATATTCTACCTATTAGCTTTCTGTAGATTATTTATTCATGAAATTTTAACACCTAGGAAGAAATGTATGTCCTTAAGATGTTTTAATTGGTCACAACTTCTTCCTTTCAAACTCATGTAAATTTCTCTTTAATTTCTAAGAATTTTCTACCACCAAATCTGATATATAATATCCCATATGTGTTTTGCTCAAAATTCCCTCTCTTTTGACTATTCACACATCAAAATATGACTCCTAAGCACTTTTCCTCTAAGAAGTTTAGTCACTTTTTCTCTCTTCTCTCAGTTGTTACAAAGTTATAAAACTTAATTAATCTCCAAAAATCAAACTTAATCCTTGACACCCTGCTCACTTCATTCTTATTGGGAAAGATTGCATGCTTCTAAAACTTGGCCTACATGCTTGGTCCAATTCCCTACCTATCACATGGGTTTCTCTCTTCTTAACTCTATGTAGCATGCTTATAATTATGCCTCAAAGGGTCCACCCTTCCCATGAGATCAAGAATTTGAAAACACACACACACACGTATATCCCAAAGAAAAGAAACCCATAATTTTATTCATCATGAAAGGAAGAACAAAATTACGTATTTCATATGTCGAGTGCATTCTGAATATATGCCTCACAACATTGAGAAATATAGAAAAAAACTATAAAATAAGATAAAACAAAAACATTTGCAAATTAAGTGTGGAAATAATCACTTAATTTCTGTTTTTTTCCTTTCCGTTTTTTTGAACTTTCTGCCATCCTTCTAAGCTTGCTTCAATAAGGATCATAGCCAATTCTTTTTCAATTGTATTTGCTGAGGTTTCTTTGTTTGAGTTTGAACTTTCATATACATGAGCTCTTTTTGTGCCCCCCCATCCCATCATATTCTTGGAAATCAATTATATCAATGCCCTTATGTGTGTGGGCTGTGTTTTCAGACCTAATATCCAAATCCCCTTTTGCTTGGTTACCTTTTTGTGCTTGTACATTCACTTCTATATTGATAGGTTGACTCTCCATGGTTTCTTCTTCTTCATCTTCTGAAAGGTGAGGATAAAAAACCTGTCATCCTTTGGTCTTTTGGACTTGTCTCTTTATCTTTTTTGGATTCTTTTTATCTTGAGGGAATGTGTTTTGGTGGATTTCCCAGATGTGTTCTTCTTAAAATTCCATGTCTTCTGACTATTCAGACATCAAAATCTGACTCCTACGCGCAAATATTTTCCTTTGACAAGTTTAGTCACTCTTGCTCTCTACTCTCAGCTATTACAAAGTTATAAAACTCAATTAATCTCCAAAAATCAACTTTAATCCTTGACACCCTGCTCACTTAATTCCTATTGGGTAAGAACACATGCTTCTCAAAACCCGACCAACATGCTTGGTCCAGTTCCCTACCTATCATGTGGGTCTCTCTCTTCTTAACTTTATTTGGCATGCTTATAATTATGCCACAAAGGGTCCACCACACTCGTGAGCTCAATAATTTGAAAACTTATATGCATACATACATACATACATGTATGTATGTATGTATATCTCAAACAAAAGAAACCTGTAATTTTATTCATCATGAAAGGAAGAAAAAAATTACATTTTTCATATGTTGAACACATTCTGAATATACAACTCACAACATTGAGAAATATAGAAAAAAACTATAAAATAAGATAAAATGAAAACATTTGCAAATTAAGCATGGAAATAATCACTTAATTTCTCCTTTTTTAAAACTTTCTACCATCCCTCTAAGCTTGCTTCAATAAGGACCATAACCAATTCTTTTGCAATTGTCTTTGGTGAGGTTTCTTTGTTTGAGTTTGAACTCTCTAATACATGAGATCTTTTTGTGCCCCCCATCCTATCAAATGATTGTACCTCAACTATATCAATGCCCTTATATGTGTGGATTGTTTTTTCATACGCAATCTCCAAATCCATTTTTGCTTGGCTACATTTTTGTGCCTATACATCCACTTCTATATTGATATGTTGGCTCTCCATTGTTTCTTCTTCTTCATCTTCTGAAAGGTGAGGATTAGAAACTATTGTTGGGCCTCCAAAATGTCATCCACTTTCACCTTCATTTTGTAACTCTATAGCCCCATAACCTTGCATTAAGTAACCATTTTCGTAATCACATGGGTTTATCATTATTTTTTTCCAAGTCATTGATTTTAAGTATTATAAGTAAATTTGTGATTAAATATTAGGAAATTAACATGTTTTCATATATCTCTAAAAGTGTTATGAGATTTGTGATATTGTAGGCCTACTTGGAGATTCTAGAAGGGCCCTACTTGGCAACCCAACCACAAATTCAAATTTCAAATTCCAACTCATGAATATTTGCGGAATAATTGTAGAAGATGTGGATCATTAACTATGCGCATTCAAAGGAGAAGAATCATATATGAGAGAATTTTGAGAGGATTTGTATCTTACATTTTTAGGAGATTGGTTGTAACCACAAGAGATAAATGTGGATTTAGGAGATATTTAAGGATCTGTATTTATTGAATAGTTATCCTTAATTTTTGTATAAATAGGAGTGCACCCTTCATACAAAGGGTTAACTAGTTAGTGTTGTTGTTAGTTGTTAGGTGCTAGTTGTTAGTTGGAGGTTCCAAGTTCCATCCAAGATATGATTTGTAAAGTGAGGATAGGGAATTCTTGTAATATCTTGTAACTCATTTTATGAAATACATATTGCTACTTTGATCATCAATGATAGTTGCTCAATGTGCTTATTGAGGAATGGAGGGCACCCCCATCAACCACAGTTTGCACATATTTGTACATATTGGTAACATAGTATAGTTATGTTATTTAATTTACTTTCAGCAAGTGTGTTTTCTTTTTATGCAAGTGTGCTTTTCCTTTCAGCAAGTGTGATTTCATTTTAGTAGGTGTGAGTGTGATTTCATTTATGCAAGGGAGTTGTGACTTTCATTTATGCAAGTGTGGTGTGATTTTAATTTATGCAAGTGTGATTTCAATTTCTTTATGTTTGGTTTGATTTGGATTAGATTGATTTAATTAAATTTGTAATTATTTTTAATTGCATTAGAACTAATATATTATGATAAATAACCACCTAATACATATAGTACAGGTATACCTCATAAGTCTACCAACCCCGGGTTGACAATTAATGACAAGGATTTAACTCACAATTAAACCACCCAAAATTTTGGTGTCATTGCCTGGGAGGTATACAAAGGTATTTATTTTGAAAGTTTAGACAACTCATGATAGTTGCATTCATTTTTAAATGCATGGTTAAAATCATATTAAAATAATTTATGATGCATATTAAATTTCAATAATTTTTCAAAGATTGGTACTAATATGTGTGCATGATAAGAATTATCAACCAGTTGCAGTAATTCACAGATAATTAAGAGTTTGAAGAATGTCCTTCCAAGAACTTTCTTGAATCTTAGCAAAAACAGTGATATCTGCCTCTCAAGAAGAGTATATTTTAACTGCATTTAGAAACTTGTCTATCTCTCCACCTCCATAGGAGGATCTTCAAGTTTCTTTTGATTCCTCTTATCAATCTATTGAAGAGACTAAAGAATCATGCAATAATTTTGATGGGGAGAAACCAGTAGAATCTAAGATTGATGAATGCATAATAAAGGAGGATATTCAATGTGATCTAAACCAAGAAATAAATAAGGAATGTCATGGTCTTATTGAAAGATGGTTCTAATCAAGGATCAAGTCACATCACTCTTTCATTCTTCCTTACTTCTTAATTGCATTATCAAAACAACTGGTCTTTCATGCTTTGATGTATTTTAATGCATATTTTTCAAAACTAAGCATGAATATATTTTTTCTCTTATTACGCACATGGTTATGCTGGAAATATGCATACAATTGAAACATTTTTTCTATTTCTAGTATAGTAGGATAAAATCAATGAATAAAACCAAATTTGGTGATGTATTTTTTTTTTAAGTTTTTTAAGTTAGATTTCATTTTATTTGCAATTTTATTTATTGGTGGTGTAGTAAGAGCCACCCAGCTCATTAATCATTTGCAGGAAGATGTAGAAAGAGAAGGAATATTTGAGAAGAAGGAGACAAATAGAGTTTTGAGAGCCACAATTTGAAGTTAGAAATCAAATCATTTCACTTTGTACTTTTAAATTTCACATTCCAAATGAATAAAGAGTTTCAATATTTCTAAGTATGCTCTCTTCTTGCGCTCTCTACGACCTGGAAGATAAAAAAAAATGAACAAAGTTAGTTTCAAAATTTGGCAGTAAAAATTGGATAAGAGATCTAAATTCATACTCAAAAGTATAATAATAGCTTTTAAAAATCTCAAACATCAAAATTAATGTTCCCAATGTATCTGAAACTATCGAAAACCCTATTTTCACTCTTTTTGCACCTCATTTGGCCAAAAATTGAGTAAAATATCATTGTTTCAAGTTTTTGCCAAATTTTGTTGTTAATAATCCTACAATTCGAACTAAACCCAACATGTGTGCTCTAAATGCAAAATTTGCAATGCAAACCTGACTTGTATTCTCGATCCATGGTTGAATTTGTGTGACAATTAAAGCTTCCATTAAACCCCAATTCTTCCGCCGATGTGGTCATATGGGGGTCATACGACCCAGGGCTAGCCCCCACTCCTTCCGTCGCACCCTTTAAATTAAGGAATGGTAATATTATAGTTCATGGGATTGTGGGCTAGGCTAAGGCCTAGCCCTTGCCCCCCCCCCATGATTCCATGATGCTAGAGTGGTCAGGGGCTAGGGTTTAACTCGACCCCTCCCCCAAAGGCGCGTATGTTAAAACTTAAATGGGAGTTCAAAACTATTGTTAATAAGAAACATATGGTAGGTGGATTGGTAAAGGCGCTTTGTTGATTGTTGAGGGGTTGTGGTTTCGATACCCATGAAGGAAAGTTCGACCTTTCACAAATTTTTTCCACCACGAGGAGGCAACGTGGCAACCAATGGTTGGTCCACGTGGTACTCACTCATTGGCCCTCTACAATAAAACCATTAACCAATAAAAAAATAGCCACATGTCAACCAATAAACTTGTGACAAGTGTCAATCACTCATTGGCCAATGAAGGTCAGTCAACTTGCCAAGTCATGTCCCCGTTAGCATACAAACTGCTCACTCGACATTCTTGCAACTCAAAATTCATTTTTTTTAGTTCTTTACTGAAACAATAGAACCTGATTTCGGGAGCATTCGAAGTTAGATTTTGGTGAAACAAGTTGCATTGGATTCAGAGCAACGAGATCTACTCTTTAGTGCTAATTTCAATTCTATCCAAGAATTTTGAATTTTGAGCATTTTCTCGATCCATAGGATCATGGACAAGGGTGGAGCACTAGAGAAAAAGAAAAATGCAGTTATGGACTTATATTTTCATAAAAACCTACAAATATTCAAAATCCAACTGTGATAATTGACAAACCACCATCCGAGTCTAATTGCAAGTTTTAAAGCGACAAGACAATTCAACAATATGTGTTTTCGATAGCTGCAGAATCGACACAATTCAGTAACTTATGAAAATTTGGTTTATGGTCTATTGATAAAGCATTAAGTGTATGGCGAAGAGGTCTCAAGCTCAAAATTGGTTAGCAACACAATGAAGAAGGTACTGCTTTCTAAATAGGTAAAAGTGCATTTGTTTTTTCTTGAACTTGTTTCTGGAATTTGTTTTATTATTACTATTTCTGAATTTTTTTGTGTGTGTATATATTAGATGGAGAGAGACTAATCATATCTCTCTCTCTCGATAGTCTTACATTTTATTGCAGAAATTGCTAAGTTTTTGTAGGTTCCAGGACGATGAAAGAAGATCACCATATGCATGAGTACATTTTTAAAGACCAAGTTTTCGAAGAGCATGATCATTCCATGTCAAATCAGATCCATTACACCATTGCTACTAAATATATACCAACTTTACCATTGCTACTCATTCTAAGCTTGTAGTCGATCCATAACAGCATATCTCCCTACTAGAAAAAACTCATTTTCTTTGCAATCTTCATACTTTCCTGCCTCATTTTCATTCACCCTTAACCCAAAAATAAAGTCATCTAGTTCCCTTACAAAGTTGAGTCACCCCATTTTATTTTTCCTTTCTGTCAAATAAACCTTGCTTCAATGTAAATTTTCAATCTATAGTACTTCAAATGATTATTTCATACTCGCGTTAGATGATGTAAGATTAATTAAGGCCTTCCTTCTAATAAGTTTTGACCCATCGACTCTGACACATCATCTAGGATCAAAACTAGAGATATTTCAAGTACCTTGAGGCTTGCATGCCTTAATGGAAAGCTCTCTCACCAATAAACAGTGGGAATACATCAATGTCCCACATTTGTTGGATCTTCTAGGTGACTCGACTATGACACATCTATTCATACCTAGTAAGATGTACTTAGGCATATTGAATCTCATTGACATCAGTGATGAGTAGTCTCATGTTGGTTAATGGCATTCATTAATGGCCAACAATCCAACAATTTATTTTCTATGTTCAACATCGACACATTTATTCACTTAGATAAGAATTATGCCATTGAGTGGAATGAATGAGGACTACATGATTTTAGCAGTTTGCAATAGGACTCAATTCAACATGTGTGGCAATGAAGATTCCAATATCATCCTCAATTCATACAACCAAGAGAAAAAAGAAGTAGATCAGATTCGTTTACTTCACATTCCATGGTCCAGCAACATCAATCACGTTCCTCTATATACATAACTTGTCCACTTTTCAGGGAAGTGAAGGTATGTTATTTTCTAATCTTTAATCATGTAATTCCTTAAATACTAAAATTGTGATTTTGGAAAATAACTCACTTCATTTATATTCCCTTTCTCATTTTCCAAAAACTGAGAACATCTTTAGTTGGGGGGAGGGATATCAATTCATATTCACATTTCATTTCATCCTAACCAACATATTTTTCCCAATCAACTATTATTGCACTTTGATTCCAAAAGTTTATATGTTTTGCAATGATCAATTGATGAGCACATCAAATGGCTGACAATCACTATGGGACTTAAAAAGGAATTCTCAATGTTTTCAAGTATTTTGATGCAACAAAAATAACAAAAGTATTGTTTGGTAGGTAAGCACCCACGGGGGATTTGAACCAGTGACCTATCGCAAGGAGTGCCTTAACAATGCACCCATTCACCGTCAATCCAAAGCCCCGTGGGCAATAACAAAAGTATTGTTACACAAGAACCAATACTCATAAAATTTTGGTTGTCACATAAGAACCAACCATAAAAATTATATGTTGCAATCAAATGTATTTCAAACTACACTTTGCAAAAAGAATAAAGTTATCAAATGATATGATTATGAAAAGTTAAAAGAGAATCAATACAAAGCCAAAGCTCATATAGAAGCAAAACATTTCAAGAATATCAACTTATGATTAAGGAAATCAATGCAATAGTTGCATGAGGACATGCAACATCTTCAGTTGGGGGGTATGTTGAGCCTCCAAAATGTCATCCACTTTCACCTTCATTTCCATCATTTTACCCTCATTCCATAACTCTATAGCCTCATAACCTTACATTAAGTAACCATTTTCATAATCACATGGGTTTATCATTATTATTTTCCAAGTCATTGATTTTAAGTATTATAAGTGAATTGTGATTAAATATTAGGAAATTAACATGTTTTCATATATATCTAAAAGTGTTATGAGTTTTGTGATATTGTAGGCCTACTTGGAGATTCTAGAAGGGTCCTACTTGGCCACCCAACCACAAATTCGAATTTCAAATTCCAACTCATAAAGATTTGTGGAATAATTGTAGAAGATGTGGATCATTAACTATGCACATTCAAAGGAGAAGAATCATGGATGAGAGAATTTTGAGAGGATTTGTATCTTACATTTTTAGGAGATTGGTTGTAACCACAAGAGATAAATGTGGATTTAGGAGAGATTTAAGGATCTATATTTATTGAATAGTTATCCTTATTTTTTTTATAAACATGAGTGCACCCTTCATACAAAGGGTTAATTATTAGTGTTGTTGTTAAGTTTTTAGGTGCTAGTTGTTAGTTGGAGGTTCCAAGTTCCATCCAAGATGTGATTTATAAAGTGAGGATAGAGAATTCTTGTAATATCTTGTAGCTCATTTAATGAAATACATACTGCTACTTTGATCTCCAAGATGTGATAGTTGTTCAATGTGCTTGCTAAGGAATGGAGGGTGCCCCCATCAACCATAGTTTGCACATCTTTGTACACATTGGTAACATAATATGGTTGTGTTATTTCATTTACTTTCAACAAGTGTGTTTTCATTTTATGCAAGTGTGCTTTTCGTTTCAGCAAGTGTGATTTCATTTCAACGAGTGTGAGTGTGATTTCAATTATGCAAGTGTGGTGTGAATTTAATTTATGCAAGTGTGGTGTGATTTTCATTTATGCAAGTGTGGTGTGATTTCAATTCTGCAAGTGTGATTTATATTTCAAGCAAGTGTGATTTCCTTTATGCAAGTGTGATTTCAATTTCAAGCAAGTGTGATTTCAATTATGCAAGCGTGATTTCAATTTATTTATGTTCGGTTTGATTTGGATTAGATTGATTTAATTATCTTTGTAATTAGTTTTAATTGCATTAGAACTAATATAGTATTATAAATAACCACCTAGTACATATAGTACAGGTATACCTCATCAGTCTACGAACCCCAGGTTAACAATTAATGACATGGACTTAACTCACAATTAAATCACACAACAACTACCATCCTTTGGGATTTTAGGCTTGTCTCTTTACTTGTTTTGGATAATTTTTATCTTGAGCGAATATGTTTTACAAGTGTCCTATTTGGAAGCATGTAAGACATTTAAAAGTCATGTTCTCGTAATCTAAAGCTTGTGACCATTGGAAATATTTGTTTTTCAAAAGAATATGGTCAGGTAGACCCTTGCTGAGGTCTATCCCTACACATATTATTGCAAAGGAAAAAATATCTTTTTCTATTATCTCAAGGTCCATGTTTTTGAAGTTTCCCAAAGAATTCCCAATACCCTCTACGATCTTATGGTGCGAGAAAGGAAGAGGGATATTTGGACGTCTCACCCAAACCGGCGTAGTTGTGACCACCATATTAGTAACATCAAAATCTGGAAACCATGGTGTAATGAAGAGCCCGACTCTACCCCAAAACCATGACCCTTCATTTAGAACATACTCAAGATATTTTTGTGTATCAAATTAAACTGTAAAAAGACTTTTTTAGAATAAACAAATGTTGCAATTAGGTGTCCATGAGAATAAAACCCACTTATATAATACTTCAGATATAAACAAAAAAAATTACACTTTTATAAAAATATTTCTTCTATACACTCAATAAATATAAATTAATATGAATCCAAAATTATCTTTACCCTAGTATACTTTGTAGGCTGGATTATATTAATTATAAAATATGAAAAATAAAATTAGACAAATGTATATGAAGTAAGTATGGAATAAGATTGTATACATAGTAAACATTAGAGAAGAAAGCAAGTTATAAAAATTGAAAATGGAAAAAGATGGAATAAGGTTGTATACATAATAAAACATTAGAAATAGAAACCAAGCTATAAAGATTGAAAATAGAGAAAGATTAGTAAAAGAGAAAACTTTTGGAAAGATTAAGCTGGATTATATTAATTATAAAATATGAAAAATAAAATTAGACAAATGTATATGAAGTAAGTATGGAATAAGATTGTATAGATAGTAAAACATTAAGAAAAAAAACAAGTTATAAAGATTGAAAATGGAAAAAGATGGAATAAAGTTGTATGCAAAGTAAAACATTAAAAATAGAAACCAAGCTATAAAGATTGAAAATAGAGAAAGATTAGTAAAAGAGAAAACCTTTGAAAGATTATGTGAAAAAGGACTCGTTACTTTCATGGCATATTGCGAACTTCCTAAAAGTAGATAATACAATTCATAAATTAATATTTTATAAAAGTGGTTAAACTATATCTTTTATAACATAAACGATTATGTTTGAGTTGATTTTCCGATTTGTTAATGTAAAAAGCATCCATCTTACAATTATACATTTTAAGATTAGGAACACATTTGTTTCTCTTTTTCATATGTTTGAAATCATTTGAAAGATGGAATATCTCCCTTATCGATTATATTGGTTTATTTATTAATTAAATTACAATTTTAAATTAAATTTAATTCAAATTGAAACATTAAAAAATTAATGAAAGTTTATTTTTAATTTGAAAATAAGGGATGGATTTTAGTTTCCTCAATGGGTATTTTCTGGTAACTGATTTTCGATAATCATTTTTATTGACTCTCGACAGGTGTTATTCTACCAACGTAATTTTTTGATCATGATAATAACTTACATGCACATTTTACGTATGGCCAAAGGATTGACGACCCTCGGTGTGTGAACCAGGGCCTACACTTGGCCTCACATGGAATGCGCATGGCACTTCCATGCTTCATGTACTAGGGATCACCTGTCTAGGCTCCCTCAAATTAAATGCTTGCAAATGGGGTTCAGCGTTTTCATATGCTCTAGGATCATCAACAAGATCATTTGTTTTGTCTGCTTGGATATGGTGAGCTCCTTCCATGGCAGATTGGTTACAAGAAGAGAACATTCTAACATGCGAGTTAGACTTATTTATGAGCTCATCATGCGATGATGCCTTGGGATGGTTGAGCTCGGCCTCAACCGTGACACTTGGCCCTTGTCATGTAGGATCTATGGCTTTCATGTAATTCATCGTACCGTCTTCTCATGTCCGTAATACATTATATAGGCTTGATGATGCTCGCACACGGTGGTGGAAAAATGGTCACCTGGTTGTTATGGTTGTAGTAGCTCGTTGTCTTCAAGCCTCTTCGTCTCTTTACAAATGGTGGCTAAAGCATATGGTAGTAACAATGTTTGAAGGTCAGCTACCACTTACATACCCTCCATTCATTACACTAGGTCTCTGTTGTGGTTGTTCTCATTGTTGGGTCTCTCAGTGCTTTGTTAACTAGGGTCGTGTTTTTTCTCAATGTTCTTTGTTTTGTTTTTGCACAACACGAGGACTAGTCCATCCTTTGAATTGGTGGTCATTTTATCCCCGACGTCCATTCAAGCCTCTGACCAGCCAGGGTTTCTTTTAGCTGCCCAGTGCTTGTCTGTGGGGTTTGGTATTCTGGCACATTTTCCATTTGGTTCTAAAACTAGTTTTCATCTTTCCCAACCTTTATCCTTGCAAGTTGTCACAACTTTGGTATAATCATCACAGTGGGTTTATGAAGGGTATCACTTACTCCTCCTCTACTACCCCACATTCGTCTCTTGTCCTACTGTTAAGTTTTCCTTCTACATCTGGGTGAGACTCCACTCTTGTTGTGACATTAATTAGGTCATTGTTCGCTTTTTTGTGTTCGTAGTCAAGTGTTTTGTCTACATGTATTACATGGCTCCACGCCAAAAATTACCCGTCTGACAAGGTGGTGCTCCAGGGGTGTCATACTTAAGGCACAGATGCCTTTTTGGGTAGGAATCAATGACGAATTCTGTTGAGGCTGCTCCTCTTTAGGTCAGAAAGGAAATTCTAAATCTGGAAACCAAGGAATTTGGAGATCAAAAATACTTCTCTGACTCAGAGATAGGTGGAAGTAGTTTAAAATGTGTGCCGGATCTAAGAAATTTTTGGAGAAGAAGAATTCATTTTCTTCACTCCATCACACACCATCGTCAAATGGAGACACTGCTTAGCATGGTTATCTATGATAAGCAAGTTGATAACTACAAACTCTTTGCTGGCCAAGAGGAGATAAAGCACACATTACGAGACATCATATATAGCCTTGATGATATAGTGGTAAGGTTGAGTCGCGTGGAATGTTTTGTAGTTTCAGACTCATACATTGATTTAAATGACCATCAGGAAGAGGCAACGGTTATCAATGCTACATCTCTCAACACTATTCATGTAAATCTTGATCTGCCTTTGAACAATTCCCATGCAAACACTTCCTCGCATTCGCCAATTATCATTCTCGACTAAAATGTTCATCAAGCAAGCAATTTCAAGTTTGAAGGTGGAAGGAACCTACATGTTCGTGTGTTTCTACTTAAATCTTACTGTTCTATATGGTTTTTAGTATGTTTACAATTCATACTCATCTTGTTTTTATGCTTATAAACAATAGTATTCTTGATATGTTGTTAGGTAGTCATTTTTAGTAAACTTTGTCAAGAGTGTCCTACTATATGTAGTTGATATGGTGGAATCACCTTTAGTCACTTTTTGTTAAAGCTTGTCTACTGTGCTCTACTCTATGGAACTGGTATGGTGAACTCACATTACTTTAGAACTGTTGATGGATTGAAGAGCTCTCACTATAATATCTAATGTAATATTTTTAGTTATCAATAGAAATATTTGGACAAATTTACAACAACAAAAAATGATGGACTTTAGTTGTGGGAAAAAATATTCTTTTTCTAAAATTTTGTTATTCCTATTATCTTATATGAAATATTTGGACAAATTTACAACAACAAAAAATGATGGACTTTAGTTGTGGGAAAAAATATTCTTTTTCTAAAATTTTGTTATTCCTATTATCTTATATGGATGTAAATTTTGAAGGCAACACTTTTAGAAATTTATTTAATTTGCAATCTTGAAATTAAAAGTAATATACCCTATCCTATGTTCTCCAGATATATGAGTTTTCCCCATCAATAACATGCCTATGCTTAAATAACTAATGTGCAAGCACAAAACAATTCTCATAAATAAAAGTGACTTTATAAAATTACTTAAAACTCTAATCTAAACCATTTAGAACATTATAAAAATTATCATAAAAATATTAAATTCTAGTTAAATCATTTAAAAAATGAAATTACTAACATAATATTAATATTGCTAAAAAAAAATACTATCATTTTCATTTTAAACATAAAAATAAATTTTTAATAAAATTGATAATAAATCAAGAAGTTACGTGAATGTGACACTAACAACTTTCCTAATTTAACCTAACAAACTATGAAAATTTCAACAAGGTTTTGTTTTTCCAAAATTTTACTATAAAAATATTATTTTAAATAATTAGTAATTTTTTTAAGGAATAATAACCATCATAATTATAATAAAAAACATCAAATAACCATGTGGTTTCATCCTGGAGAATATAATAAGCATTGTCCCTCACCTAAGTGAAAATATTTTGGTTTTCCCGACTGTCATTGAGATTATAATATGACAACGCATTTGGTCGTCATTGTTACCTACTTCATAAATGCCCAAAATATATTGATTTTCTGAAGAGTCGTAATGATTTTAATTTTGCAACACAGTTGATCACCCACTTTACAAGTCAAAAGTCCCTCTCAATAAATTTTGGTTTTCTAAATCACCCACGCTATAACACCAATTGGCATATTAAAATGGTTGCTGATGCTTTCCTTTGGTTCAATGATGCTGTAGAACCCAAATGACAGACAAAAGAAAGAAAATAATTATGAACAATGCTCTGTAAACATTAGCGGAAAACGGTGGGGCTCAAAGCAAGGGAGTCTCAAAGCAAGGGAGTCACAATCAAGGGAGTCACAATCAGTGGTTGGAATTTCAAAATAGGCTCACTTGTTTAAATGCGATGGTTATTATAATTTTTTGGGTTATTTTTACAATTATTTATTGAAAAGGAGTTATCTACATAAATATAACAGATAATACTATAGAAATGTCAAAGTTGTAATTCTAGTTGTTAGTTGAAGAAGTTAAATTTACTTTTTCAATGACCATCAAGCTATGTTATAGCTAGGCCACTAGGAGGAAAAGGGGTTCCATTCATTTTATTTGTATCTTGTTCTATAGTAGAGGAAAACAACTTGGAAGTGAGAGTGAGAGAGCATATCAAAGGGGATTTAGTGTTTGTAGTAGTCTCTATTAGTTTACAAGTCTCAAGTAACACCATAGAGAATGCTTTCTCCTTTGTGCTTGCATTATTTTCATTCTAAAGAAAAAGAGAGCAGAGCAGATTCACCTTCCAAATGGTTTTCTCACATAAGGGTTTTCCAGAGCGTATCTTATGTTCATTGTGGTTGGTTTGTGATCATATTTATTTTTTCTCTAATTTTCATATTTTATCTATTACATTGCATAAGAAAAAATATTAATTAATCAATCTAAAATCCTAGGAAATTAATCCTCATAGTATGGATTTCAATCTAATTTTATTATATTTGTTGTGACAAACTATCCAATGGAATAACCACGTAGTTTACAAGTCATTTAATAAATTTATAACTGGTTGTTAGTGTCAGATTCAGTGATCCCCACACATTATAGTACTTAGATTTGTACAAACATAATTGCATAATTAAAATAGCATGTTGCCAAATGTGCAAGCAGTTGTAAATGTATGACTTTTTTAGATTTGTACAAACATAATTGCATAATTAAAATAGCATGTTGCCAAATGTGCAAGCAGTTGTAAATGTAAGACTTTTTTTTTTTTTCCATTACCGAAGAAGCACTGCCATAGCCGTACATAAAACCCTTTTTTCAAGGGTATTCAGCATAGTCAAGTCTCGTGAATGGAACCCAGGTGGGGAGGTTATCATTAAACCCTCCCAACCACCCGAGCTATACATCATACAATCTAGTTTCAAATGTAAGACTTAACCATCCATACAATCTAGTACTTGAACATGTGCATGGTGTGCACTAATGTCTTCAACTATGAACACCTCAATTTCCCCATCTTTTTTCCTCCTTTAAAAGCATAAAAGTAATATCGGTGCTCAGGATTGACATATTTAATTTTTCATGCATGAGTTATGCTTGGTAAATGACAAGGATGCAAAATCAAAGGGTAAAGATTGTTTTTGTCAAGCATATATTTGGTGGAGAAACTCAAGTCTATAATTTAAGGGCTTATCTTTCTTTCATATGTATATATTGTTGTGGAAATCTTGATTTGATTTTGACATACATTTGAAGCATATCCATCTTTGCTTCAAGTATTAATCTCTTACTCAATTTGAGAGCTTAGTTGGTAACTTGAATGACATTTTTTTCTTGGATTTGCAATGAAAATAATAGAATTATTGTTACCAAGACAAATCCTAGTTATTTAAGCCATCTTAAAATTAGCATTGATTGTTTTTTATAAAAGAGAGGGAAATAAATTATTGTTAATTAATACCGTTGAATAACATCTATTTATGCAGACAACGAAAGCCATGTATATGCCCTAAATTCTTCATTGGATTCTCATAAAATTAGGAAAAAAGGAGCCAATTAACACAACACTTAAATTGATTACATTTATATGTTATGAGGGGTCCAATTGTTACTATCATTAGGAAGAATGGCCTTTAATTTTCAATATATTTTCAGAGATTCTCCTCAAAAGGCAAGGAAATTGATCTCATTATATGTTAAAAAATATATAGATGGTTTTTGGAGATGAGAGCTCCAGAACCCTAACCATGGCGGAACCCTAGGGTTTCAGATGAAATAACTACGACACTGCAACAAAGAGCGCTCTATGGTCAAGGTAGCACGGTTACCTTCGTGGGTCTAACCGCGCAATGGTTATGTTACATTTTTTAATGGTTCCTGCCCTCTACAATCGAGCCTGTCGGTGTCTTATTTTGTTTACTTGCGTGATATTGCCCGTGGGTTTTGGCCACACCTCCATTTCAACGTTATAGTCAACCCCTTACAATACAGCCTGCTTTCCCCTGATCCCGTAGAGGTCAGGTTAAATACCGGCTAAAATGGTGGAAGAGGACCTCGTGGATTACAAGGAGGACCCCATGCCGGGGCAGGAGATATGGGCGCACAAATATACATCGGTCGAGGGCCCCTGGCAGAATAATCAGGGTGGGATGACAGCTATTGTCCAGACAAAGAAACACTCGCCTATTCTTGGAAAGCGCCAACACCCTACTGTCAATGTAGCGGAACTTCCCGGATTGGAATGTCCCCCCCTCTCTCCGGCCACTCTACATCTCCTCGGCTCAAGCATACAGGCTTCCCCCACTTTCGACTCCCCCTTGCCATATCCCCCGCAGCATCCCCCTCCTCCTCCCTCACAGCATTCCCTGCCTATGTACCCTCCCTCCATCTCCCTGGCACAGGCTGGCCCGTCAAACCCCCCGCGACCTGTGCAATCATTCTTGCATCCGGGCTCGTGCAGTCTCAACCCACACTCCCCAATTCGCTCTGGTTGCTTCAGCTCATCCATTCCTAACCCTACACCTACTATCTCGGCGCAACACAACTCCTCGGAAAAGTGCAGGAACCTTCTTAAAGAATACCCTATGGGATGGCGCTCGGATAAGCTGAAAAAGGGTCGGTGCCTCAGAGTAGTGGACACTGATATCAACCTGACCTTTAGAGAAGACGTTCAAATGGCAGACGCAATGGATACGGCGAGAAAAGTTCTGGTTGGCCGTGTTAGAGGTAGAAACTACACGGTGGAGAGATTGCGGCAATGGACAGTGGAGATATGGGGTTCCTTGCTGAAAGAACTCCCTGTTATTCGAGTGCTGGCCAGAGGATGGTTTGCCCTCCGCTTTCATAGGGAGGAGTACACGGATTGGATTTTATCGCGTTACTGGCACATTGAGCTTGCACCAGTTCTATTGAAGCGATGGGATCCTCTTTTCGATCCGGAATGTGAACAACTAGGAGCAGGACCCATCTGGGTTAGACTACCTGGACTACCTATGCAATTTTGGACCCCTCAGGTTTTCAAGCGTATCGGAGATGCTCTGGGGACTTACCTGGAACATGACAAGTCCTACGAAAGAACAGGAATCATGACTATGGCAAGGATATTGGTTCACCTTGACACCAGGGCTGGGCTTGAGGAAAAAATCACTCTTCACAGGAGGCATTTCTCACGCAAACAACTTCTGGACTATGAAGGAGTCCCATTCTGCTGCAAGAGGTGCCATAAAGTGGGTCATCTATACAAGGATTTCCCTCTAAATTCTTCAGTGACCACGGAAAACTCAAAGGGGACGAAGCAATAGACCTCTGAAGAGCAGAACAAGGGTGAACAGAAACAAGGAGAGGTACCATCTGAAGCTGCGGTGGATGCTACAAAGAAGAATGGGAACCGGCGAAAAACACCGTCCTCACCTCCCCGGACTCACTCCAAATCAACTGCGGAAGCTACTTCTCTATCAGGTAATGAGTCTTTCCCCATATCCACTGCTCTTTTTTCAGATGTTATGTTAAATGTTCTGCATACATCTCTGCATCCCCCTTCATCTGCATTTTTCACTATTCCTTCCATCCCCTGCTCTTTATCCCCGCCCCCGCCCACTTTCTCCACCACTCCTACCTCCCTCAGGGATTTCTCCACTCCCCTTCTCACACTTCCTCCCCCTCTGGGCCAGGATCCCATCCCTACAACCTCCGCTCCAGAATTAGACCTAAAACCCTGCATCTTGGATTGGGCCTCTCCCCGGGAAAGACTAAGCTCCATAAACCAGCCATAGGACGCCCATCCAAGATCAAATCTGCCATCAAGACAGCGGTGGCAGATGTAGCGAGGGGCTGACAGCATACCATTGAGAGGGCACTTAGAGCATATGAGCCCAATGCCCATGGTCCCCCATGATTTGGCTCTCCTACAACTGCCGAGGACTAGCCAACCCCAAAAAGAGATTGGCTCTTAAAAGATTGTTAAAGGATACTTTCTGTGACATACTCTTCCTTCAAGAAACCCTGGCACTTCTGACAATACTATCCGAACCCTACACTCTATTCTGTCGGGCTGGGTATTTCAGGGCATGGATGCCATAGGCAGATCTGGTGGTCTTGCAATTGGCATCAATCCTAAAACAGTCAAGCTTATATCCACCTGGGGCGGTATGGGTTTCATTGGAATGGACATTTTTGTAGGGGAGCTGGGACTTCAGTTAAAAGTGATTAACATTTATGCACCTAATCAGAACAGATTGGAATTTTGGCACAATTTGTTGGAACATGATCTTGTCTCTAACACTACCATCATAGGGGGGGATCTAAACTTCTCTTTAGGCATGGAAGAATCCTGGGGACAACAAGCTCAAATAGATCCTATTTCCGATCAGATGAGTACTCTTTTGGATACCTGCAATTTAGTTGATGTTCCCATGAATAAGAAACTGCCCACCTGGCACAATAGGCGGACGGGGGAGGCTGCACTAGGCCGGATATGACTTGATTCATGAAGACCTCATCCGTCACCTCCCCTTTATCGACAATGGGTGGGAACTGGGGGATCTTCTGATCATCTACCCATATTTCTCCAAATCACCAGACCATAAAAAAAGCCGCGCTCCCCCTTCAAATTTTTTGTTGGGCATCTTAAAGATCCTGACTACATCAACATGGTGACTGAGTTCTGGAGAGCTCAACCCCCCCGAGGGAACAAAGGTCGGCTGCGGACTTCTGTATCCGGCTAAATAAACTCAGGTCATTGACAGAGGAGTGGTCAAAGAGGAAGAAGCTGAGAGATGACCAGCAACTTGTTGACATTGAATTTCAGATTGCACAGTTATTGGATGAATAGGGGTTGGGTTTCTTATTAGAGGAGACTAAAACACATCTAGTCACGTTGGAGAACCAAAAGAGTAAAATGCTACTGGAAAGGGAAGAACAATGGAGATTGAAAAGTAGAGCCACCTGGCTCCAAGCGGGTGATGGTAATACCAAATTCTTCCACAATTTTGCAAATGGAAGAAAGGCCACAAATACCATCTGGCAGATGCCCTGTGAGCCTGAGGGTTGGGCCTCAACTCACCCACAATTAGCCAGATTGGGGATCACACATTTCAAGAGGCAATTCACTGCGCCGACAGCCATCAATCTCCCGGATATCATCAATTTAGCTGGCCATTTTCCAAGGTTTGTGGAACAGGAAGAGGCAGAGGACTTAAATCAACCGGTCACTCTGGAGGAATTGGAAGGAACTCTCAAGTGGTTCAAGAAAGATAAGAGTCCTGGCCCGGATGGCTGGCCAGTGGAGTTCTATTTGGCTTTTCTGGAGTTACTGGGAGAGGATCTACTTGCAATCATTGAAGAAAGCAGAACTACGGGTCACATCCACCCCCCATAAACTTCACTTACTTGGCCTTGATCCCCAAGACTGATTCGCCATCCTCTTTTAATGACTTCAGGCCTATATCCCTTTGCAACTGTCTATACAAAATCATCTCTAAAATCATCGCCAACCGCATCAAGCCTATATTATCCAATCACATCTCTCAGGAGCAATTTGCTTTCCTCCACCATAGACATATTCAGGATGCCATTGGTACAGCCCAGGAAGCCCTCCACTCCATCAAACTCAGAAATCTCAAGGGACTCACTCTCAAAATTGATCTGGCAAAGGCCTTTGACAAAGTGAATTGGCTGTACATCAAGATGATTATTACTCACTTGGGATTTCCCCCAGCTCTCATCAACTGGATCATGGGATGCATCTCCTCTGTCTCTTTTGCCATTCTCATTAATGGTTCAACATCGCCCTCCTTCAATATCGATAGAGGGATTAGGCAGGGATGCCCTTTATCACCATTTCTTTTCCTATTAGTCATGGAAGGATTGAGCAGACTTATAGCTACAAAAAAAAGAAGAGGGGGCCTTCAAGGTCTAAAAATTATGGAACAATTCTACCTGACAAATCTACTTTTTGTAGATGACATTTTGATCTTCTTGAATGGCAGCGTCTGGGACACGACTTCATTGAATGAGATTCTGAACCTGTTCAGCAAAGCCATGGGAATGGAGATCAACAGAGAAAAATCCACCATCTCATTATCTGAATGTACCCCACAGGAATCTCTGTTGGCCACACAATATTTTCCCTTTCAAGCAACTGATTTGATGGGGGATTGAAATATTTGGGCTTCAGACTAAAACCTGATAGTTATAAGATTGCAAACTGGACCTGGCTCATTGCAAAAGTGGAGAAGAGAATCAGCTGTTGGTGTCATAGGCTCCTGTCTAGGGCTGGCAGACTTGTCCTTATTAAAACAGTCCTTGAGGCCACCCCGGTGTACTGGATGTCACTCGCCTGGATACCTAGAGGGATACTTCACAGAATTCAACAAATCTGTTGTAAATTCCTTTGGAATGGAAGTAAAGAGGGCAAACCTTTTGCCTGGGTAAAATGGACAAGAATTGCCACTCCGAAGAAGTGGGGAGGCTGGGGACTTAAACTTCTTCTGGCTTTTGCTCAAGCCTTGGCAGCCAAACAGAGTTGGCTCTTACTTAAACAAAATAGCCTTTGGGCTGAGGTTATTCTCCATAAATACATCTGGCCGTTGACTATCATAGACTGGATTAGAAGCCCATCTTGGCACAGGAAAGGCATTTCGGTGATTTGGAGGGCCATACTCAATTCTATTTCTATCATCAAGGATGGCTTACTATGGAAGATTGGCAATGGAGCCTCTGTCCGAATTGGCATTGATCCTTGGATAGGCAGTGGTAACTCCCATATACTACCTGTTGGACTGATCCAGCACCTAAACAACAGAGGTATCAAGTTTCTAGGACAGATTGGGGATCAGCAAAATACCACTTTCCATACTCAAGCCTGGCTGACTGATCCGCACTGGCACTTTCCAGATGATTGGAGTAGAATTTGGAAAAACTACCTTCAGGCTCTTACAGAAACACATGTTAGACTACGAAATGTTGAAGATGAACTAATCTGGGCTCACTCTAAAACTGGGCAATACACACCGAAACAGGGGTATAACATAATCATAGCAGACAAGAAACCGGAGATCATAAGAAGCTGGTGGAATAACCTATGGAAATTACAAGCTCCTCCACGTACCAGACTGTTGATGTGGAATATTTTAGAAGATAAGATCCCCACGGGCTCCTATCTGAAAAGGAGGGCTTTTATGGGGCCTACCTGATGTGTACTTTGCCTCCAAGAAGAAGAATCAACCCAGCATCTTTTTCTCACCTGCCCTACCACCAGAAGCATATGGACTCAAGTCCTTCTATCTCTAAATATGACTAGGAACTGGCAGGGGGTTGATATTACAATGGCTTGGGAGAACTGGTGGTGTACATTGGCTGTAGAAAAATCAAAAAACCTTCCACTCCTTGTCTCATGGTACATTTGGCTCAAAAGAAATAAGAAAATTTTTGAAGATAAATTGGTAAACTGGAATCTTCTCCCCCCACAAATTTGTGCCGCATATGAAGAGCTTCCAAACGATGACAGCCAAAAGAGACCAAGGATTATACAACAGGAACAGATTAACAGAGCTATCCCGTGGGCCTATTATGACGGTGTTGCCCAACAACACGGCTGTGGGGGTGGCATTTGCCTCTACCTTTCTGAAACACATTACTTCCAGATTTGTTTGGGACTGGGACCTGGCACCAACAATCATGCTGAATTGATTACACTTCGCCATCTGCTATACTTTGCTATCCTAAAACAATGCCGAAATATACAAATTTTTGGAGATTCTAAGATAGTGTCTGATTGGTTTAACAATACAGCTATTTGCACTGCATACTCATTGAGATCTATAATGGAAGAAATTGTTTTTTTCAAGACTTTCTTTGATTATATTTCTGTTTCTCACATCTATAAGGGAAAGAAATGAAACTGCTGACAGGCTATCAAAAGAAGTGACGCATCATCCTCTAGGAGAGTGGATGATCGCTGAACATACTCCTGTAGGGATCTATCATTACTTTCACAGACCATATATATATGAGGGACTACAGAGGGGCAACAACCTCTAAATTTTACAGCTTTTGACTCTGAACCTTTATAGATTATTGCTCTGTACATAACGAATAGAGTATATGGTTGCCAACCCCTACGTGGGTTAATTTTTGGATTTATACATAGCAGCATTTTGCAACAGAACAGTACACCCTCTGGGTTTCCTTGTATAATTTTACTTTTGACAGTGGAATTCATAGCCATGTTTACAACATATTCCTTCGGGGATCCACATCATGTAATTTCTATTTTATGAAATTATGAATTTTCTTTTACGCAAAAAAAAAAAAAAACAACAACAACAACAACACTTTGAAGCAAAAGAAGATAAGAGAGTGGGGATTGCCCATAGTGCTAATACACTAATTTCCTAATGTCATTGTAAGGGCATCCCTTAGAGTGTTCAAAGTTGGTTGAATTAGCAACAAACATCATCATAATGACCTCCCTCCTTATACTACACAACAAATGACCTCAATAGTGTAATGAGTACCAAATTGGCCATTTTCATGCCCACCATCTGTGTTTGGATTTGAATGTTCATATTATAAAGGTTAACATGTATCATGGAGCGCTATACTGGGTAAGCATGTGCTTCTGAGCAACACAAGAAAGTGATATCTTTCAATATAAGATATTACAAACACATAAATACATTTCACATACTACAAAAGCTATTTTTTAATTATCATCCATGACTTGGAGATTTAAATGACTGGGTATTTCCCCAAAAAAAAATAAACATGTACCTATATAGATTTAAACTCTAATAATAGAGATAATAATTCCTCTCTTTATCTATCAAACAAACTCATAAAAAATTATGCAAAATAATAACTTTTTATTTTACCAACCAAGTAAAATTATTAATAATATTTAATTAATATTAATGATGATCAATGTGTTAATAATGGTTAGTGTTTCCTCCTATTAATTAGGGTTATCTCTGGTGGTTGGGAAAAATGGTTGTTGTCTTCCCCACCCAATATCAAATCCCCGCTAGTGACATGATGAGCTCTAATGCCTTGATAAATATTGTTGTAATGGTTTCGTGCATTTGAATATTAAATATTGTTGTACTTGATTTGAAAACTTCACTCTAACCCTTTGGCTAAGAGGGAGATTGATTTATTTCTTTAAAAAAGAAAATGGTTAGTGTTTATCCACTGATGAAGAAAATTGTGTGCAATGATAAAATTCCCTATCAAGCGATGAAGTTTTTTCTTCTATATTTTTGCATTTAGTATATCTTATTTGATTTTAGGGAAAAAAAAATATGTGTACAATTTTATTATAATTTAAGAATTGTATATAGTATAATAATATTTATAAGAGCTTTATCTAATAACAAATTAATCAAATTTATATTAAAATTACAAATTCATATAAAACCCGACTTTAATTTAAAAGTTTAAAAATGAAAAATATGATCTATTTTTCCAAAATTTTAAAAGCTACTCAACTGTGAAAAAATGAGAAAAGAAACTTCCACCATATACTTAAATCGAGCTCCTACTACAAATCAAATGGGATAAGTTTATATATGTGTAAATATAAAATGTAAAGTTAAAATTATAAATGCAATGCACTCATAATTATGCTTTCTCTATCACTCCATTAGTAATTCTCTTCCACCATATACTTAAATCGAGCTCCTACTACAAATCAAATTGGATAAGTTTATATATGTAAATATAAAATGTAAAGGTAAAATTATAAATGCAATGCACTCATAATTATGCTTTCTCTATTACTACATTAGTAATTCTCTATTTATATTGCATAGTGCCCCACATCCATCGCCACCTCTTTCACACTATATATGCCTTAATTGAATCTTTGATACATAGATCACCTTGTTATTTTAGGAGTTGGGTTGAAGGCATTTTATAAAAAATAAATAAAAGAATTGTCTTTTCATTTCTTACAAAAACATATATCCATTTGGCCAGTGAAACTTATATTATGTACAAGGAGTCATTAAGTTTAGGGATTTGCCATGATTTTTAGGTGGGGCTTGTAGGCTTTTTGGATTTAAAACAATAATCACAAAGAGAGCCATCAGAATGAATGGGGCATGTACAAAAAGCATATCAAGGAAGAGCAAGATTTGAGTCTTTTTTATGAAACTTGGAGACAAAAATAGGTGCTTAAATGAAGCATTAGGCAAGGATGTCATTTTTATGTTGAGGGTCTATAAGCCCTATTGATATGCTACACTATCTACATTTTACTGAAAAATTAGCTAAATGTGTGTGAATGGTTGGCATGTGCATACAGTAAGACACATTAGAAAATCATTCATATATTATATTATAAAAAAATCCTTGCACTTACCAAATTTAACTTGGGTAGACATCATGTAAGCACATATTACCACGAGTGCCATAAGCTCAATTCCTCCAAAGTAAATTGGGGTGGTTATCTTTAAATATTGTGTATTTTGTTTTTGGATGGAAAATGAATACTTCACCAGGCTAATCTTCATCCCACACCTCATGAAACATTTTCAATGATCCTATGACTCCAAACCCAAATCTCCTAGTTATGTGTCCACTTGCAATAATCACAAATATGTGATTGTCACTTTTCCATTGAGAAATATAAGAGGAAGAAGATGAATTATTAAGAGGACAAAGATAGGATTACGAAGGAAAATGAAAGGAAAATACTTGGTGATTGAAGGAAAATTGAAGGTGAAAATGAATTTTGTAAGGGGGTGTTGCATGGGATGGATAGGTGGAGGACATTGCAGGATGGAGCATAGACCAATTAATAGATGATCAATAGTGATTTGCAACGTAAAACATTAACTGAAAATCAAATGACACATGTTGGTGTTTGGGAGGCTCTAAATAAAAGATTAATCTCATTAACCATGATTGTTGTTTCTAATGGAGGTTTTAAGAACAATGTAGTTGTGATATACAAAGAGATCTTCCAATGACTATTAGAAGTAGAGGAAAGGGAGAGTTGTTACTGTGTATTAGGATATTTTCATGTGTAACTAATTAGAGGTTGGAAACCATCGACTCGGGTGATACAAAAAGTTCAAAGTAGACAAGACGGTGATCACCTCATCAATTTGCACCAAAAATGACTCATTGAATCCCAATGAAAAGATTTAAAGATTGGAATTCCATCCACAATTTATACAAAATTCATCCATAAGAGGATGAGGAAACACCTTTCAGTGGATATGACAGTTGAAGAAACAAACCTCCCGAGTACTCCTTTGATTTCTAATTGTAAATTCAAGACATGAACAATTGAATGATTTTTTAGGGATGGGATTTGATCTATCTAGTGAAGTTGCATTTGAGCCACATTCTACGCCATATTGTTTTGTTCATGATACCTTTTTCATCGAGGAATGTCAAAACAAGAAAAAGACCAATGGACCAAAATTGTTTCCTATATTGTAAATATGCAATTGTTCAAAGTTTTAAGTTGTCAAAATGGCTAGAGAAAATTAGTTTGTGGATGAAAGTTGACATGTTCAACTTATACAAAAAATGATTTAAATTACTAAGAAAATTGTCATCATTTTCACTTATTCCATGAAAAATTCCTTACCTTTGCAAAGTGTCTTTTTTGAAACAACATGCATATGTAGTGTTCCATAAATTAGGTAGTTTGAAAGATGGGTTGTGTTCTCATGTCATTCCAAATAGCACTACCCCAAAGCTATACATGTTATACTTCTCTAGTGCCTCTATAATGTAATACCTATCATAACTCATTTTGCTGATCAACAATCAGGCCAATGATCATTGCTTGTTATCCATTAATGTGAGCTAACTCATCACTGATATTTAAAGAAAACCATGCTACCTAAATTGATTTTTTGGTGGTTCATAAGGAGGTAGACTTCCATCGTTACTAGAGACTTCTGAGTTTTAGGTCATTACCTTGTTTCCTTACATCCAAAAAAAATGAACTTTTAGCCAATTAAAAACACTTTTGTATCTTACTCAAAGACCAAAAACAATTTACCTCCATTTATAGAAATAGATAAAATTAACTTACCTTAAACATTATATTTGTTAATAATATTTGTTAATGAATCTTGTAAAGAAATTTTAAAACTTCCAACCATACCTACCAATCAACATAGGTCGAAAGTATTTTATGCCTTTCTTAACAATCATTCATTCCTTGCCTGGCTGGGTGGCAAATATTTTCAATGTGCATTTGTTAAGCCTTTAATAAGTGTGGCTAATGAAAATTATGAGAGGAGATGACCACTATACTTTACTTTTAAAAATATAATTTTGATTAAAAAAACAAAAATATAATCAATGGCTAGAAAACATTTTTAAAAATTTAAATTACTTGATCACATGTTTGAAGTAAGATTATCATATATTATTTTGTGAAAGAAAGATCATTGTAAGGTTCCGTTGTAAACTGCAACTACAAAATCAAAGGTGAGATCCATGAAAATTTCAATTATTTATCTATTAAAAATTCTTCGAATAAATTAATAAGATGGTGATATTACAAACTTAGTATAGTAATACAATTAAGTGGCATAAAATTTTATATTCAACTCCCAACTCACCCTTAATCCTACATGTATAATGGCACTTACACGTGTCATGACACACACCCTTACGCTTAATCCTAACTGTATAATGGTACGTACACATTTGTCATGACACACACCCTTACCCTTAATCCTACATGTATAATGGTACGTACACATGTGTCATGACACACCCCCTTGTATTAAGGTACATGAATGTATGTCATGACACACACACTTTCATTAATACGTTGGAAATTTTATATTTTAAAAGTTATAATTTAAATCAATTATCATTATTGTAAAGTTCGTTTAGGGGCAAATTGGAAACTATGAGCTTTACTCAAGTCCTATACAAAATGTATAGAATTTGATATCACTCACTCTACATGATCTATATGCACTTGCATCTACCATATGTCGACCAAATGTGAAAGGGTAGATAGAATCCTCACCATCATCCTAACTGTTAAGACATGTGGAAGAAAAAGTGTTCCACATGGTGAGTTGTAACCCCATGGATGTTTTCTTAAACCCTACAATACGATACATGATCACATACTATGTGGGAGCAAGAACATGGTGATTCATTTCTTTTGAGTGATCGAGGAAAAGATGCAAGTTACATTTCTTAGAATTTGAAGCTTTAGGTTGCATACTTAGATGAAAAAATAGACAAATATTTAGGTTTAATGTCCCTACAAATTTAACTTTGAATTGGTTGCAATTGGTAGTGGTATTTGTGGTAAGTATTGTGTTTTATATGTTATATATTTTCTACAATTTTATATGAGCTGATGGTAATTGTAGAGGTATGGGAGTTTGGAGGATGAAACCAAGTGGTATGCACTTGTGAGTTCACTCTTTTCATTCTAGAATAATAGAAAGAGACATATTCAATTGTTCGTTGAAATGTTGGTAAAGTATTTTACTTGTAATGTTGGTAGAGTCTTTTACTTGTAGTTAGTAGTTAGTGTGTTTTTTATAATTTGTTAGTTGTGATTTGCTTTTGTCATTCAGGTTTTTCTCTGCTCCCTTAATGTCCCTATTCTTTCTTTCACTTTTTAGCTATACATTTCAGAAAGGTTGAAATATTGACATTTCAAGTGGATCTATTAATAAAAAATGGTGATAAATGATTTTACCTTCGTGTGAATCTATGAGCCACATGGGAAGTTGGAACATCTCATCAATGAAACGTGTGTACATGAACCCATCAATGTTTTACTTGTCAAAATGGTCCTACATACAATGAATTCCATAAGTCATGAGTCGAAGAAATTATCACACTCTACATACCATAGGAAACATTAATAAAGCAGAGGAAATTTGATTGCTAAATAATGAGGATAGTGTTTCTTAGAAGAGAGGATATATTATAACTAGCGCAACCACATTAATAAATGTGGTTTGTTAGGATATTCTGACACATAGGAAATAGTTAAGTACAACTTGGTCTAGTATAGAGTTAGGTATAGAGTTAGGTAAAGTGTGTTTCTTTACTATGTACATTTTGTAACTTACAATCCGACGGTCACGATATGTAGTGATCCGACGGTTCATTCTCTCCTCGGTATTACCGACACTTGATTCGTGGCTTAACACCCGATTGGTCCATGATCCCTATTTAAAGAGCATGGAGGGTCATTTGTAGGGTAATCCGTCTATGAGAGAAGCATATGTAAATTTTCATTCTTTTATTAATAAATTGCCTGAAGTGGTCACGTTGGCTCAGCCCGTGGACTATTTCCCTCTTTGAGGGTGTTAACCACGTCAAAATACTGGTGTATTGATCTTGATCTGTTTGTGAGTGGTGTCCTTTGGTGTTCTGTCTGAGGAACTTACCCTGTAAATTCCTACATGGTATCGGAGCTATTTGAGGGCCGCATCCGTTGGTGATCCAAATCTGAAGCCGGTAGAACTGCATCCGACTACCGTTTCCTAGATCTATTGTTTCTGACTGCTTTCGGGCCGAGAGGACTGCTCTGTTGTGTTGGGAACATCTGTTCCAGTGAGGAACCCCTTTCGTTTCACGCGAAAAGGTTTCTGGTAGCCCTAGCTGCGTCATTTTTAAGATCTGGAGGTATACAGTGTTTATTTGCAGTTTACAGTTATTTTCTCTCTGTTTATTTCAGTTTTCGGTTTATTTAGCTTTTTTTATTACCGGATCTATACCTTTCATTTCTGCGTATGCTCTTTGCCCTGCGACTCTGTGCGATCTGGGCAAATTAGAAACAGAAAGGAAGGATTTTTTGTTAGGATATTCCGACACATAGGAAATAGTTAAGTTCAACTTGGTCTAGTATAGAGTTAGGCATAGAGTTAGGTAAAGTGTGTTTTCTTTACCGTTGTACATTTTATAACTTACAATCCGACGGTCACGATATGTAGTGATCCGACGGTTCACTCTCTCCTCGGTATTACCGACACTTGATCCGTGGCTTGACACCCGATTGGTCCATGAGTTCTATTTAAAGCGCATGGAGGGTCATTGTTCGGGTAATCCGTCTATGAGAGAAAGCTTATGTAAATTTTCCATTTGAAATTTTATTAATAATTGCCTGAAGTGGCCACGTTGGCTCAGGCCGTGGACTGTTTCCCTCTTTGAGGGTTTTAACCACGTCAAAAATACTGGTGTATTGATTTGAGATCTTGTTGTGAGCGGTGTCCTTTTGGTGTTCTTTTTGAGGAACTTATCCTGTAAATTCCTACATGGTATCAGAGCTATTTGAGGGCCGCGTTCGTTGGTGATCCAAATCTGAAGCCGGTAGAACTGCATGCGGCTGTCGTTTCCTAGATCTACTGTTTCTGACTGCTTTCGAGCCAAGAGGACTGCTCTGTTGTGTTCGGAGCATCTGTTCCACTGAGGAACCCCTTTCGTTTCACGCGAAAAGGTTTCCGGTAGCCCTATCTGCGTCATTTTAAGATCTGGAGGTATACAGTGTTTATCTGCAGTTTACTGTTATTTTCTCTCTGGTTATTTCGGTTTCTGTTTATTTATCTTTTTTATTACCGGATCTATACCTTTCATTTCTGCGTATGCTCTTTGCCCTGCGACTCTGTGCGATCTGGGCAAAATCAAAACAGAAATGAAGTTTTTTTCTCATGCGTATGCTCTTTTCCCTGCACCTTAGTGTGATCTTGGAAAATCAGAAACATTGAGAAAAATATTTAGTTTCCGGCTAAAGCTAACTTTGAGCCGTAAGGTTCGTTTTTCTTTGCATATTCGTGTTGGGTTTTGTGTTTTTGTTTTGTAGGAAAAAAGAGTTTTCTCAAGGCAAGCAACAGCAGCACCCAAGGCCCCCCCCCCCGCCCCGCCCCCCCACTCTCTCTCTCTCTCTCTCTCAAATTTTTTGTATAGCTCAATTGGTTCAAAGCTATTTTAAGAGAGTAGAGGTCTTGGGTTCAAATCTCTATTTTGTGGGGGCGTTTTTTTTCATTCCCGCACATTCGCGCACTTTCCGGCAACTTCAACATTTTTTTTTCAAAAAGCCATAACTTCTTCATCCGGAAGCCTTTTTCAGAGCCGTTTTTTTTTAAAACAGCCTAATTTTTCGAGATCTATCCATTGTAACACTTACTTTCAGCATCTTCAGCTTCAGGTTTTTTTTTAAAATGGAAAGTCCATGCCAAGTCATTCTTGACAACATACTACTTCCAATGGATAGCCTACATGGAAGATTTACTTAGAAGTAAAGGTCTCTATAGAATAGCCACAGGCCAAGAGAAGAAACCAAAAGATGAAGACAAGGCTCCAAAATGGGAAAATAGACAAGATCAAGCACGTGGTTTGATAGGGATGTCTATTTCTCCTGATCTTAGATTCCATATTGCATAACTTGATACTCCTCATGAAGCATTGGAACAAATCACTAAAGTTTTTGGGATTAAAAATGAAATTAGAGCCCATCAACTTGAAAATGAGTTGCTTACATTGGATCCTAATAATTTTTCTTGCATTGAAGATTTTTTGTCCAAATTCAAGACCCTTAGATATCTATTGGGAAGGTGTTAAGGTTAAGAAAGAAGATAGTAACCTTATTTATTCCATCCTACTAAGTTGGGACCAGCCTACTCTGTATTTGTTTCACCTTCCATTCTACAAGGGAAGCTTTCATTTGTCAAGGAAAAGACTACAAGGCCCCTTCCTTTGACTCTTTTTGTGATTCCTTAATAAGAGAACAAGAAAAACTCTTACACCTTGGTCTTCTTAATCTTGGAAACTCTTCAAAGAAAGCGTTAGCCGCCCAGCAGCAACCAAATTCAAAGAATCCTAAGAAGTCATATCCTAAAAAGAATGGTCCTAAACCAAACAAGGGTCCTAAGCAAACTCAGCCTCAAAATGAAAGATCATTTCAGCAAAATGATAGGACCAATAAAAACAAATGGAAGAAGACTGATAGACATTGTAACTTTTGTAATCGAGATGGCCACTTAGAATCTAAATGCTTTAAGAAGATGGAAGCCTTGGAAGCTGCAATGAAGAAACATAACATCCATGTGGAGCATTCTTCAACTTCAACTTCAACTTCATCTTCAGGAATGGCACTTTCTGCATGTCGTTGTCAATCATCTCAGTCTGGTTATGCATTAAATGTATCTTCTTCTTCTCATTCTCATGAGTGGCTCATTGATTCTGGAGCCTCTTATCACATGGCCAAAAACAAAGCCATGTTTTCTTCTTTAAATGATTGTAACACCAAAAATATATATGTTGGTGATGATAGATCTCTTAATGTTGTAGGGACTGGAACTGTTCATCTAGACAATGGTCAGTTTTAATGATGTATTATGTGTTCCAACCTTATCCTGCAACCTTCTATCTGTATATCAGATAACTCATTCAGGTGAAGGTAAAATTGTTGAATTTTCACCTCACGATGTTGTAATCAAGAATCTAAGAGATCCTAAACAGATTCTAGCTACTGGTATTGCTGATGATTCCACAAGGTTGTACAAGTTTCACAACTTTGGGTCATCAAATCTTCCCTCAGTATTTGTTGCTCATAATGATGAAGTGAGCAAACTTTGGCATGAGCGATTTGGTCACTTAAACTATCGCTCCCTTCAACATCTATGTAAAGAAAATATGGTGACAGTCTTCCTATGGTATCTTGCAGAGATGGTGTTTGTTCCGTATGTGTACTCGGAAAACATCATCGGGACAGTTTTGAAAAACGTGCTCTTGGCACGCCTCAGCCCCTTTACAGCTTGTGCACAGTGATTTATGTGGTCCACTTCCTGTTGCTTCATTCTCTGGCTGCAAGTATTTCTTAACTTTCATTGATGATTTCTCCAGACGCACTTGGGTATACTTCTTAAAACTCAAGAGCGAAGTATTTAACACATTTTTGGCCTTCAAAGCCTTTGTTGAAAAACAATCTGGACATCAAATTCTTAAGCTAAGAACTGATAATGGTGGAGAATATGTTAAAAACACATTCATCAACTTTTGCACCGAAAATGGAATTCAAATGCAACATACTGTTCCATACACTCCACAACAAAATGGTGTAGCTGAAGGAAAAATCACACCTTAAAGGAAATGGCTAATTGTATGCTGTAATCTAAAGGACTCAGTCTTAGTTTTTGGGCCGAAGCAATTAATTGTGCAAATTATATAATCAATCGCACTCCTACTAAGGTTCTAAAGAATATCACTCCAGAAGAAGCTTGGAGTTCCATTAAACCAGATGTAAGTCACTTTCGTGTTTTTGGAAGTGAAGCATGGGCCCATATTCCAGATGAAAAGGATAAAGCTTTAGAACCTAAGAGTGAGAAATGTACTTTTGTTGGATATTCTGAAGATGTAAAAGGTTATAGACTTATTCCATTTAAGTCCAAAAATGTTATCATTAGAAGAGATGTAAAATTTGATGAAAATAAATCGGCTTGCGAGCCTAGTCCGGCGGATGTGCCACCTCTTCCTATCTCTTCTACTTTTGAAAACATTTCTTCTTCAGATGATGAAAGTGAGGATGACAATCCTCCCCCACCTTCTCAGGATCCTCAACTTCCAAGATGGGTCCGTGCTACTCGGGATGCAGCAGGTGATCTTGCCGGTGATCCTACAGATCAGCGACGTACACGTTCTCAGTTTGAAAGAGCCTCTTCTTACTGGCTCAAGCTCCAGTAAATCATGATCCTGACACTTTTGCAGAAGCTTCAGGCCATCCACATTGGGAAGCAGCTATGAATGAAGAATATCATTCATTGTTGGCAAATGATACATGGGATCTTGTTCCTCTACCAAAGGGATGCAAACTTGTTAGATGTAAATGGGTTTACAGAACCAAGTATGGACCAGATGGGAAACTAATAAACATAAAGCTCATCTTGTTGCTAAGGGCTTTTCACAGGTTGAAGGCATTGACTACACTGAAACCTTCTCCCCTGTTGCCAAAATGAACTCTATCCGCCTTGTTCTTTCCCTTGCTGCCTCTTTAAAATGGGAAGTCCATCAGATGGATGTTAAATCTGCCTTCTTGCATGGGGACTTGCATGAAGAAATCTATATGGAACAACCCATTGGCTTCATCCAAACAGACTCCAGCCTTGTATGTCGACTTAAGAAATCCCTTTATGGTCTCAAGCAAGCTCCTCGGCTTGGTATGCCAAAATGGATAGCTTTCTTTTAGAATCTGGCTTTTCTAGGTGTTATTCTGACAATACTGTCTACACCAAGAAAGTGGGCAACTCTCTTATCATCCTTGTTCTTTATGTTGATGATCTTATTCTTACTGGTAGTGATCCCAACCTTATAAACCATGTGAAGTCCAGCCTTAAAAGAAATTTGAAATGACAGACTTAGGACACTTACACTATTTTCTCGGTCTTCAAGTCTTGCAATCCAAGGAGGGTATTTCCCTTTCCCAGTCCAAGTATGCTTGTGATATTCTTCGTCATTTTCACATGGAAGACTGTAAGCAAGCCCCTTCTCCCTTTCAGTCTGGAGTCAAACTTTCAGTCTCTTGTACTTCTCCTGAAGTTGATGCTACCTTATACCGTCAACTTGTAGGAAAACTCTTGTATTTAACCCATACTCGTCCTGACCTTTCCTTTGCTGTTGGCCTTGTTGCTCGTTTTATGCAAAACCCCCGTGAAAGTCATTGGAAAGCAGCTAAAAGAATACTTCGTTATGTTCAAGGTACAGTACAGTTTGGGATTCATTACAGTGCCAAAGCAGCTCCTCTATTAGTTGGTTTCACTGATTCTGATTGGGCTGGTGACCCTGATGATCGAAGTCTACTGCCGGCTATGTCTTCACTCTTGGTTCAGGACCTATTACATGGGCTTGTAAGAAACAGGCTGCCATTTCTCTTTCGTCAGCAGAAGCAGAGTATCGTGGTGCCATGGAAGCTAGTAAGGAAGCCTTGTGGCTTCGTCAGATCTATCAGAGTTTGGCTTTGAGCAGCAACATCCAGCCACACTTTGGTGTGATAATCAAAGTTGCCATTCAGCTATGCAAAGATCCAGTCCAGCATCAGCGCAGCAAACACATTGAACTACACATGCACTTCATCAGAAAGCTCATTCATGACCATGTTCTTGAAGTGCAATATTGTTCAACAGATAATCAGGTTGCAGACATCTTCACAAAGGCTCTCACAGAGGCGAAGTTCACTAAACTTCGATATATGCTTGGAGTTCAGGAAGTTGTCACTAAGGGGGGATAGGCTCTAGTGCCTCCTTCCTTCTCCTATTGTGTCATATTTGTAAATCCTTCAATCCTATCCAAGTTGTTCTTAGGGGGGATGTTAGATATATTCCGACACATAGGAAATAGTTAAGTTCAACTTGGTCTAGTATAGAGTTAGGTATAGAGTTAGGTAAAGTGTGTTTCTTTACCGTTGTACATTTTTAGTAATAACTACATCCGACGGTCACGATCTGTAGTGATCCGACGGTTCACTCTCTCCTCGTATTACCGACACTTGATCCGTGGCTTGACACCCGATTGTGGTCCATGAGTTCTATTTAAAGCGCATGGAGGGTCATTGTTCGGGTAACCGTCTGAGAGAAAGCTTATGTAAATTTTCATTCTTTGATTAATAAATTGCCTGAAGTGGCCACGTTGGCTCAGCCGTGGACTGTTTCCCTCTTTGAGGGTTTTAACCACGTCAAAAATACTGTGTATTGATTGAGATCTGGTTGTGAGCGGTGTCCTTTTGGTGTTCTTTCTGAGGAACTTACCCTATAAATTCCTACATTTTTTCTCATTAGTATGCTCTTTTCCATTGCGCCTTAGTGTGATCTCGGAAAATCAAAAACATTGAGGAAAATATTTAGTTTCCGCTAAAGC